>JASKMD010000019.1:3446023-3504106 GCA_030144725.1 Haematococcus lacustris
AACCACCCCAACACTGCAAGCAGCTGCTGTGGCTTTGCGTGCGGCTGTGGCTGGTGCCCTGGCTACGGCTGCAGCCACCTCATGCAGCCGCACCGCAGCGCGATGCTTAGGCAGCTTCAGCACATCTTTGTTGTTGAGGGTGGACCTATGTGTGTGCAGGGACATATGCTCCAGGAGCGCAGGCAGCTCCATGAAGCACAGGTGGTGCTCTGCCCAGGTCGGTGTGGGTTAGGCACCTCACACACGCAAATTAGTGCACAACTATCGATTTTGAGGGGGTGTTTTTTGTACACGGTTCGCCTCGGAATGAGACTATTGGCCCATGCCCACCAACATCGTGAAAAATCTCGTAGTAACACTCGTAGGAATTAGCAGCCAGGCGCCAAGACCGACTTTCGTAGTTTTGGCTGAAAACGTGCCCATTAGTAGCTTGTGATGTAAGCAAACCAACCCAAAAAGAATCAGGTCAAAAAAATGTAAGGGTGGGGCTGTGTGGCATCGTTCAGGGTGTTCAGGTTTGTGTTCAGGGTGTTCAGGTTTTTTGTTCAGGGTGTTCAGTGTTTTAGTTCAGGGTGTTCAGGGCTTGTGTTCAGGGTGTTCAGGGCTATGTTCAGGGCGTTCAGGGCTGGTGTTCAGGGTGTTCAGGGCTATGTTCAGGTTGCTCAGGTCTATGTTCAGGGTGTTCAGGCTGTGGTTCATTGTGTTCAGGTCTGTGTTCAGGGTGTTCAGGTTTGTGTTCAGTGTGTTCAGGGCTATGCTTCAGGGTGTTCAGGTCTGTGTTCAGGTTGTTCAGGGTAGGTGTTCAGGGTGTTCAGGTCTGTGTTCAGGGTGTTCAGGCTGTGGTTCATTGTGTTCAGGTTTGTGTTCAGGGTGTTCAGGGCTGTGTTCAGTGTGTTCAGGGCTATGCTTCAGGGTGTTCAGGTCTGTGGTTCAGGGTGTTCAGGTCTGTGTTCAGGGTGTTCAGGGCTGTGTTTCAGGGTGTTCAGGGCTGTGGTTCAGGGTGTTCAGGGCTGTGTTCAGGGTGTTCAGGACTGTGTTCAGGGTGTTCAGGGCTGTGGTTCAGGGTGTTCAGGGCTGTGGTTCAGGGTGTTCAGGGCTGTGGTTCAGGGTAATCAGGTTTGTGGTTCAGGGTGTTCAGGTTTGTGTTCAGGGTGTTCAGGGCTGTGGTTCAGGGTGTTCAGGGCTGTGGTTCAGGGTGTTCAGGGCTGTGGTTCAGGGTGTTCAGGGCTGTGTTCAGGGTGTTCAGGGCTGTGGTTCAGGGTGTTCAGGTCTGTGGTTCAGGGTGTTCAGGTTTGTGGTTCAGGGTGTTCAGGGCTGTGGTTCAGGGTGTTCAGGGCTGTGGTTCAGGGTGTTCAGGTTTGTGTTCAGGGTGTTCAGGGCTGTGGTTCAGTGTGTTCAGGGCTATGATTCAGGGTGTTCAGGGCTGTGGTTCAGGGTGTTCAGGTCTGTGGTTCAGGGTGTTCAGGGCTGTGGTTCAGGGTGTTCAGGGCTGTGGTTCAGGGTGTTCAGGTTTGTGTTCAGGGTGTTCAGGGCTGTGGTTCAGGGTGTTCAGGTTTGTGTTCAGGGTGTTCAGGATTAAGGATCACATCATGCTCATCCAGCCGATCCAATGTATAGGACGTTCAGAAAGATGGTCATCATGATCTTATATCCTGCAGCGCATATGGTGTGTGACCCATGGCCAGTGTGTAACCTATGACCAGAGTGACCCATGGCCAGGGTTTGACCCAAGGCATCCACTGCACTGCCGTCTGCCTTATGCCTCTTCAGTCATCGCTGATGTTGCACTACTGTTGCAATCATCATACAACCTACAACCCCCAGACCACTGACGCTGCTGCTACTTCGTCTTAAACCTGTCACGTCGTTGATGTGGCTTGGCTGTGCATGCTTGGGGCTGCACACGGGTTGAGGGCCCACGTTGTTGGCTGATTAGCCCACCATGGTGGGGGGATGGAAGAGAGGGTCCAGCAACTGCTTGCAGTTGTATAGGGGAGGGGGGGAGGGAGGGAGGGAGGGAGGGAGGGGGGGAGGGGGGGGAGGGGGGGAGGGGGGGGAGGGGGGGAGGGGGGGAGGGGGGGAGGGGGGGAGGGGGGGGAGGGAGGCACAGCTCATGGACCCCCGCACGCTCCAACAACATGACTGCCAACATGAAGAAGTCAGCTGCAGTTGATGTCAACTCTGTCACGTCGGCAGGCCAGTGCGTGTTTGTGCCTTCTTTAGGAACCATGCCAAGACTCTGTGCAGCCCCGAAATCACCAAGTATGCAGTAACTTGTAACACGCAAAGCATGCAAAATTGGTGGAGTGAGGGCCTTTCTAGGTTAAGCACAAAAGCAGCAACCATGCAACGCACCACCATGCTTGCTCACTCACCCTTGCTGTCTAAGAACACGTTGGCCGCCTTGATGTCATTGTGCCCATAGCCTTTGTCATGGATGCAGTCTAGAGTGGTTTTGAGCTGTTGTCCGCAGCGCAGCAAGCATGCGGTATCCATGGGGCATGGGACGTGTTGCAGTACAATGGCATCAGCAGGGCGCACTTGGTACGCACACTTTGTCCTGGATGTGTGCATACAAAATCCACAACTACAAGCACACTCACGATAAATAAGGCCGACGCGGGGGCCTTTTTTGCATCGGATGGACTTTCTGCTCCGATAGAACGATAGAGCGTTGAGTTTAAGGGGGACCTCGCTCTTGAATGAAGTCCTAACTCGCAGCGGTTGCGAAGATACATCGATCCGCGCGCGAGGTACCCCCCCCTTTTTGGGAATCTGCACAGATGTTGGTTAAATGAGCCCGGAATCTGTGCAGATGCATGTCGATGCCTTTAGGAAAAGCGACATCTGTGCAGATGCCGGTTATTAAATCTGTGCAGATGCAAATAAAGGCGACATCTGTGCAGATGTCGGTAATTAAATCTGTGCAGATGCACAAAAGGGCGACATCTGTGCAGATGCCGGTTATCATTTAAGGACGACATCTGTGCAGATGCTAATAAAGGCGACATCTGTGCAGAGCCCGGTTATTAAATCTGTGCAGATGCTAATAAAGGCGACATCTGTGCAGATGTCGGTAATTAAATCTGTGCAGATGCACAAAAGGGCGACATCTGTGCAGATGCCGGTTATCATTTAAGGACGACATCTGTGCAGATGCTAATAAAGGCGACATCTGTGCAGATGCCGGTTATTAAATCTGTGCAGATGCTAATAAAGGCGACATCTGTGCAGATGTCGGTAATTAAATCTGTGCAGATGCACAAAAGGGCGACATCTGTGCAGATGCCGGTTATCATTTAAGGACGACATCTGTGCAGATGCTAATAAAGGCGACATCTGCACAGATAAATACCTCGACATCTGCACAGATGCCAAGTAGTGCAGCTGTGCACATGAAGAAAAGGCTTGCATAAAGGTTACGCAAAGGCACCGCGAAGGAAGCAAAGTCACCGCGAAGGAATCAAGACTCTTCCATTATTCAACAATCTGTGTGATATCTGCATGAAGTTTTCGCGAAGGTGGCGCGAAGGAAGCCAAGGAACCGCGAAGGAGCTTAGAATGCCCCGTATAGCAGCAATGAGCAGCCAGGAGCAGCCAACAAAACTCGTCGCCAAAAGGCTACGAGCCAGCCAGCCGCTCAGGCGACCGGATGCCATCAGGTTAAGCGATAGGATCAAGAGATAGCGACAGAAAACGGAAGGAGGTGCAGTGATGCAGCGACACAGCGATGCAGCGATGCGGCATAAGAAATGCATGAGGTGCAACTACGACACGTAGCCCGAAGTATATGAGACGGAGCGGAAGAGGAGTGGAGGAGCCCGGAGAGGCGGTCAGGAGCCATGCAAGAGACGAAGCTGAGTGCACTTGAAACAAAGTTGGGTGCACCCACACAAAACCCACCCTAGCGAATGGTGAGTAGTTTATCTTGCAGTCATGTGGCTCCAAGTACCTTGCCTGATGATTTGCCAACCACTGAATTGCTGCAGGTTCAATGGTCCCAACCTCCCCTTCCCTACACCCAGCCCAGCTCAGCCCAGCCCAGCCCAGCCCAGCCCAGCCCAGCCCAGCCCAGCCCAGCCCAGCCCAGCCCAGCCCAGCCCAGCCCAGCCCAGCCCAGCCCAGCCCAGCCCAGCCCAGCCCAGCCCAGCCCAGCCCAGCCCAGCCCAGCCCAGCCCAGCCCAGCCCAGCCCAGCCCAGCCCAGCCCAGCCCAGCCCAGCCCAGCCCAGCCCAGCCCAGCCCAGCCCTAGCCCAGCCCCTCTCCTGCCCTCCCCTCCCCTCCCCCCCCCACCACCACCTCCTTCATCACCCTACCACAAGAAGCAGGTGCACGGAGCGCAGGAGCAGCCAGGAGCTGCAGCCATGGAGGCGTTGCCAGGTAGGTATAGAAGTGGCGCTAGCAAAGTGTGAGTGGCCAGCCCTTGCACATGCGTGGTCCAATGCCCAGCCTAACCGCAAAGATGCCCATTGTTCACTGCAGGTCCCACGGTCGGCCCTCCCCTCTTCCCCCCTTCCTCCTTCCCCCTTCCCCCTCCCCTCCCCTGTCCCACCACCTCCAAGCCTGCCACCCCACCTACCTCCCGCCTTTCCCACCCCCCGCCCCACGACACACGCTGCAGCCCTCTCCCTACCCTACCCTTGGCGCTGCAGCCCTCTCCCTACCCTACCCATGGCGTAGCAGCCCTCTCCCTACCCTACCCATGGCGTAGCAGCCCTCTCCCTACCCTACCCTTGGCGTAGCAGCCCTCTCCCTACCCTACCCATGGCGTAGCAGCCCTCTCCCTACCCTACCCTTGGCGTAGCAGCCCTCTCCCTACCCTACCCTTGGCGTAGTAGCCCTCTCCCTACCCTACCCTTGGCGTAGTAGCCCTCTCCCTACCCTACCCTTGGCGTAGCAACCTGGAGCGGGCAACCTGGAGCGGGCAGCTTGGAGTAGCAGCCCACCCAGCCCACCCTGGCCATGCCATGCCCACACACCACAATGACCCTACCCATCCCTCTCAAAAGGGATAGCTGAGCGCTTGTGTGTTTGTCAGCCCGTGCTTGTTGTGCGACACGGCATAGGTGTCGTAGGTGGGAGTCAATGGTAGTGTGGTGGGTGAAGGATAGCGGGAGCACCTAAGAGGAGCTTCTTGCGATGTTGTGTTGTCACCATGGTGTGGTGTGGTGTGGTGTGGGTGATGGTGTAGTGTGGTGTGGTTTGGGTGATGGTTTGGGTGATGGTGTGGGTGATGGTGTGGGTGATGGTGTGGTGTGGTGTGGTGATGGTGTGGGGTGGTGTGGTGATGGTGATGGTGATGGTGATGATGATGGTGATGATGGTGATGGTGATGACGGTGATGATGGTGATGATGGTGGTGTGTGGTGTCACCTTCTTGTTGTGTTGTGTCGTTGCTACCTTGTCACATCGTAGGGAGGTGTTGCGGTCATTGGGTGCATCAATGCATGTGCTTAGCATTTCCATATTGAGGTGTTGTGGAGTGATGGTGCATCGAGACATGTGCTTGCAAGTCCCGTAGTGAGGTGTTGCGGGATGTTTGAGTGTCAATGCATGTGTTTTGCGGGGGTGTTGCGGGGTGTTTGGTCGTCAATGCATGTGTTTTGCGGGGGTGTAGCGAGGTGTTGCGGGATGTTTGGGTGTCAATACATGTGTTTTGCGGGGGTGTAGCGAGGTGTTGCGTGGTGTTTTGGGTGTCAATACATGTGTTTTGCGGGGGTGTAGCGAGGTGTTGCGGGGTGTTTGGGTGTCAATACATGTGTTTTGCGAGGGTGTAGCGAGGTGTTGCGGGGTGTTTGGATGTGGATACATGTGCTTTGCGGATGTAATAGTCGATGAAATAGTCGACATCTGTGCAGATGGAGCCACGACATCTGCACAGCCAAGCCGCAAATGTAAAAGTCGACATCTGTGCAGATGCTACAAACAACATCTGCACAGCCATGGCTCGAATGTAATAGTCGACATCTGTGCAGATGTCGTTGTCAGCAGATGCACAGATGTTGGTTGCGGTATACGACATCTGTGCAGATGTCGACTTTCCGCAGCTGCACAGATGTCGACATCGCCTGCATCTGTGCAGATGTCGACTATTAGCAGCTGTGCAGATAAAAGACAACCGACATCTGTGCAGATTTCCAATTCTTGAAATTCGCGGTCCAACTACGTCGCAACGGATGCACGGATTCACGTAAGACTTATACCGTTCGAACGGCCTTCTACTCTAGTTTGCAAAGAGCTATGGTCGGTCCAATCGCGACCGGTCCTTGTTTATCATGAGTGCATGCATTTAACGCACCAAAGCAATGCTGGCAGCAACACGTGCAAGCATGGCATGCACTTGTACAACATCACATGTGAGTTTGCACCACACACCGCTTGCTGCAGTGATGACGTCGCCACGTGAGCACCTGACAAGGCGCACAGGACCCACAATGCCCGGTACGTCAGCAAGCTCAGAAAGCACCCTATGCTCGTGCTCAATGTCCGTTGGGTCCAGTGTGAACTTGGCCAGCAGAGGCTGCGTGTGGTTTTGGAACGCAGTCAGCAGCATGGCCCTGCGACGGCAGCCAAGCACACAGCCTGCCAGTCAGCTTATGCCTAGCATTGAAGAGCATCCAGCCCATTTCTGACACATTGGCCCGCAGGCAAGGCACACCTTGCAGGCATGCCGCTGCTGTTGAAAACCGGCCCCTCACTTCTCTGAAACCGTACTTTGGTGCTAGTGTGGGGGGTGGCTGCGACATATTGGTACAGCTGTAAGAGCAGCTGGTCATCAGCGTACGGCAGCTGCGGAGCACAGAAGCGAATCAGGTCCGGACCACGTGTGCATCCACTCTAGCCATGACGCCCCTGAGCCTTGCTTTCAGGTCTTGCAGAGTCTGCGGACCCTGTGGCCCTGCATGCATCAGAAAAGGACGCGGCATGTTGCCCTAGCTGCTGCCCATGCCACGTGCTGCGCTCAGCTGCTGCCGACGGCTGACGCTGTTACCCCTGGCTGCTGCCCTACCGTGCGGCCTACTGCCCTTCATTGCCTAGGTACTAGTGCATGTGGCTGCTACCGGACGCGGCATGTTGCCCTAGCTGCTGCCCATGCCATGTGTTGCGCCCAGCTGCTGCCGACTGCTGACGCTGTTACCCCTAGCTCCTGCCCTTCCGGCCTACTGCCCCTCATTGCCAAGGTGCATATAGCTTGTGCTCGACGCGTCATGTTCCTCTAGCTGCCGCCCATGCCTCACCATGCTTAACCCTAGCTTTGTTTTGCTCGACGCTCAATCGCCGTAGTGAATTGATCGCACATGCACCAGATGCACAGAGGGGGTAGTGGATGACGCCATGCATTTCATCTTTGAGTGCACTGCCACGAGTTCCATCAGGGAGCAGCCGGAGTTTGCCATGACTTTACAGAACAATAATGAGAATTTGCATGACTTCATGTTGAGCCCATGTGCACCTTTGTTTGTGCACCTTGCTTTGAAGTGTGTTACAGAAAGTCCCGAACCCCTAGAGGGGGAGGGCGGCCTAGCAGCCTAACGGCTGACGGCTTAAGCGGTGTAAGCCACATCATCATCAATCGCCGTAGGCAGACTGCTCCCGTATTGCCGTCGCCATGATTGTCGCCAATCGCGTTTTGATCGCGTGCAGCTTGCTTTACCCGAACGTCATCTGTCTTTATTAGTGTAAGCAAATGATTGCGTGTGGCAAGGTTAGAGCATTGCGTTGTAAGTTCTAGGGTGCTGATTGGTTGAGTTCAGGGTGGTGCGCGTTTCTTTTTCCTGCTGTCTTTTTCCAAGCCCGTAACAGCCCTCACACGTCCCGACCTCTGGATATTCTGATTCGGGATGTCCGAATCAGCACCTTGCAGTATACATGTGTACACTTTGAGCTACAAGCAACGTGCATCGCACGCAATGATATCAATGGCGCGAGATGTAAAGCACAGGGGGAGCAAATGTATGGAGCTAATCACAGACCATACAAACACAAGCGGAGCATGCCCAAACCTTGATGTGTGCTTGTGTGTGCAGCATGCACCATAAAGCCTGCTGTCCACTTCACTGATGACCAGAATGAATTGTATTGCAGCAAGTGTGGTGCGTTCAGCCATAGGATGGTCAAGGGAGGTCAAGAACGCGTTGCCGGTGACCATACTCTACTGCCCTGCACCTGTAGCCCATTTGAAGCATCCTGCTCGGAACCGGAGGGAAAAGAAAGAATACATAGCAACGACCAGAAGAATCATTTGCACAGCCTGTGACAGCAAGCTATACATGCTTGTAGCCCACACTGACGTCCCTTGTTCCACCACAGTCAACTGATATGCCACGCAGGCTAATGGGCCAGCGTTGACGAAGATCAACCGCAGCCCCAGAACCCACCATTTGGGTAATGCACCTGTAGACATAAGGGACAACCTTAGTGAGCCTTGAGGTGCATTGGCCCTGCACAGGCGGTGAACAAGCATCAAGATGTGGTGCATCCGCGCTATATGTTGCTTGTATTGAATTACAGTTTGCGGCTGCATTCTGCTGCTGCTGCTGTGTGTGCTAATGAAACTCGCTAGCTGCAAGTTCCAGCTTGTACCAGTGTGCATGACTAGCCACACCAGTCCACCGAGACACCAGTGTAAGGTTTTCGTAGAAATGACACAGGCAAGTCTTATATTATTGCTGCCTAACAGTGCAACCCTGTAACCCGATGCACGTACCATCTTCCATCTGCCTTCTGACGTCTGCCAACTCGTTCTGAATGCGCGCCATATCCTCTTTGTGTTGTTTCTTGGATGCCTCTACTGCCGCTTCAAGCTGTGTGATGCCTCGGCGGAATGTGCTTTGACCCAGGTGCTGGGCGCCTGCAAACACACACGGGGTCATTTGCATGTGACACAATAGGCAGACCCGATGCCCATCGACTCAAAATGACTTCCTGTCCTGGGATGTGATTGAACCCGTATGACACAAACTAAAAGATTCCAATATAAGCTGCATTGCACTACTCCACGCATCTGCCCACACATCCAACCCACCTGCAGCCGCCAGAGCTGGCGCCGCCACTGTAAGCACATCAAGACAAACACAAAAAATTGATTGGTCAACATGCACCAATGCCGCAATCCATACATGCACATCTGAAGGTGGATATCAGTGTGGAGAGCTGCTGACATCACACACATCACACGCTTGGCGCTCTCTTGCATCTCACACACACACCCATGCGTTGGACGGGCACGCACTGTGATTGAAGCTGTTGCTGTGCATGATCCAAGTGTTGTTGCTGTGCATGATCCAAGTGTTGTTGCTGTGCATGTGTGGTGACATGCAGTGCATGTCTCACACATACGGCGTTGAGAGCTGCTGGACACACAGTCATGCGCGTCAAGGTAGCAGTGTATTCGATATGTGAGCGGTTGGGTAGAGCACTCAGCACCCATAGCTGCAGACTCACCTGTCACGGTGTAAGTGTACACTCGCAGAAAAGATCAGGAGAAAAGTTGAAAATTTTGACAAAGTGCTTTGATAGAATGCATTTTCTAGCGGTTCTAAGAATGGGGGTGTAAACCTAAAATCGAGGGAAAATCGGGCTGAGGAGATACGAGAAAACCAGTACTGGTCCACCCCCAACCAGTACTGGTTGCCTCCCAACCGTTGCTGGTTTACCCCCAACCAGTACTGGTTTATTCCCAACCAGTACTGGTTTATTCCCAACCAGTACTGGTTTACCCCCAACCAGTACTGGTGTTTTCCCAACCAGTACTGGTTTATTCCCAACCAGTACTGGTTTATTCCCAACCAGTACTGGTTTATTCCCAACCAGTACTGGTTTACCCCCAACCAGTACTGGTATTTTCCCAACCAGTACTGGTTTATTCCCAACCAGTACTGGTTTATTCCCAACCAGTACTGGTTTATTCCCAACCAGTACTGGTTTACCCCCAACCAGTACTGGTATATTCCCAACCAGTACTGGTTTATTCCCAACCAGTACTGGTTTATACCCAACCAGTACTGGTTTATTCCCAACCAGTACTGGTTTACCCCCAACCAGTACTGGTTTACCCCCAACCAGTACTGGTTTAACCCCAACCAGTACTGGTTTATTCCCAACCAGTACTGGTTTATTCCCAACCAGTACTGGTTTATTCCCAACCAGTACTGGTTTATTCCCAACCAGTACTGGTTTATTCCCAACCAGTACTGGTTTATTCCCAACCAGTACTGGTTTACCCCCAACCAGTACTGGTTTACCCCCAACCAGTACTGGTTTACCCCCAACCAGTACTGGTATATTCCCAACCAGTACTGGTTTATTCCCAACCAGTACTGGTATATTCCCAACCAGTACTGGTTTATTCCCAACCAGTACTGGTTTATTCCCAACCAGTACTGGTATATTCCCAACCAGTACTGGTTTATTCCCAACCAGTACTGGTTTACCCCCAACCAGTTCTGGTATATTCCCAACCAGTACTGGTTTATTCCCAATCAGTACTGGTTTATTCCCAACCAGTACTGGTTCACACCCCCCCAAACAAATACAAAAATTACAAAAATTTAACCAGTACTGGTTCTCAAGCAGCCATAAGGAAGGTAGGTGCTATAGTGCCCCTACTATATCTACTGCTGTTGCCCCCCTGCTGTTGCTGCCCCCCTACTGCTGCTGCTGCTGCCCCCCTGCTCCTGCTGCTGCTGCTGCCCCCCTGCTCCTGCTGCTGCTGCTGTCCCCCTACTCCTGTTGCGGCTGCTGCTGCCCCCCTACTGCTGCTGCTGCCCCCCTACTGCTGCTGCTGCTGCCCCCCTACTCATGTTGCGGCTGCTGCTCCCCTGCTGCCTCCCTGCTGCTGCTGCTGCCCCCACGCTGCTGCTGCTCCCCTGCCCCCCAGCTGTTCCTGCTGGTGACAGCCAGCCAGTACTGGTCACAGCCAGCCAGTACTGGTCACACCCAGCCAGTACTGGTCACAGCCAGCCAGCCAGTACTGGTCACAGCCAGCCAGTACTGGTCACAGCCAGCCAGTACTGGTCACAGCCAGCCAGTACTGGTCACAGCCAGCCAGTACTGGTCACACCCAGCCAGTACTGGTCACAGCCAGCCAGTACTGGTCACAGCCAGCCAGTACTGGTCACAGCCAGCCAGTACTGGTCACACCAGCCAGTACTGGTCACCCCAGCCAGTACTGGTCACAGCCAGCCAGTACTGGTCACAGCCAGCCAGTACTGGTCACACCAGCCAGTACTGGTCACAGCCAGCCAGCCAGTACTGGTCACAGCCAGCCAGCCAGTACTGGTCACAGCCAGCCAGTACTGGTCACACCAGTAGCCAGCCAGTACTGGTCACAGCCAGTGCTGGTTACATCCCAGTGTTGGATGCCTTACAGTAATGTGTGTCATGCATTGCATTTATTGGGTATAGTAGAGCATTGTATGTAAAATGTCTCTCTGTCACTGTGCAAGGGCTGGAGCTTGGACGACTACCTTCTTCACATTGAGGTCGCCTTGCATTGTAAGGGAATGAGATAAAGGACGGATGGAGTGTCTTGGTTGATGCTACATAGCGAAGCAGTGTACTATGTAATGTTAGTGGTAGTGATAACAAACACATGTACATAGTACACGCAACGACATTGCAGTGAGTGATAGCACATGTAGTGTGTTATAGCGTGTTGTCCTCTTGTTGTAATCGGTGCCTATACTGTACCTAACCTAGGCTCCAGCCCTGAGCTCAAGCCTCAGCCCTAACCCTTCAGCTATCAGCCACTTTATTGTAAGCATTATGCGCTTCATCAATAGGACTTGGCAGTATGGAGAGTTGTTAACCCATTGCAAGCGCACATTGTAGCGCACATCGACTGGACATCGCACATCAGAAAGACTTGGCAGTATGGAGAGTTGTTAACCCATCGCAAGCGCACATTGTAGCGCACATCGACTAGACATCGCACATCAGAAAGACTTGGCAGTATGGAGAAATGTTAACCAATTACAAGCGCACATTTTAGCGCACATCGACCGGACATCGCACATCGCACATCGGACGTAGGCAGCCGGTGGGGAGCTTACAGCGAAGCGCTAAGACCAGCGATGCAAGTATTACATGGGGATACGCGGGAACTTTGAAATCTCCATGCCCTAACCCTACCAAAGCTGAAATACAGTACTGGACGACAACCAGTACTGGTTGAGGTCCAGTACTGGTTAGCGACCAGTACTGGACCACAACCAGTACAAGTTACCTCGCAGAACAGCACGACAGGCCAACGATCGAATCTCACCAGCCACTTGGAGTTGATTTTTTTTTTCAAGTGCGTTGGCTTGCCTATGAGAAACTGAAGCCTTCCATCAGAAAAAGAAGCACCCTTAGGTGGCACTTATAATGCGATCTTTTCCACGAGTGTAGGGACCAGCTGCCACTGGATCATCGGGAGTAACAGTGTCACCTTGTACATTCACCAAGCACCCCACACCAAAAGCATTTTCTAAGACCCCTGTGACCGCTTGATATGTCTTCTGAAGGTGTGAGCAGACCAACAAAACTCATTCAACAAGGAACAACATGTCGGCCTGTGGGTAATCTCACTTAGCTACTACAAACAAGTTGCAGCAACCTCGATCGCACCCTTGATGACTGCAAACCCCATCCCGGTGGCACTCGTTCCTGGGGCTAATCCCCCTTGACCACTGGGCACCTCATCAAAACTAACAGCTTAATGCTTGAAAGGCTGACAGCCTGTGGAAACTACTAGGGCCTATGCATTGTTACGGGCCCGGCCATCAATCCCCCGCCGGTACTCTGCAGCCCGGTGCAACCACTGCCTGCCCTTGGGCAGCCGGTCATTGACCCGCTTGTAGCCCTGCTGGTACTCCTTGCCAATTGGGGGCAGAGCCTCCCTGTCCGTCCAGCCGCATAGCTCCAGGGGGCGCTGCACGCTCTCCCCAATGCGCTAGAAGTTGAGGCAGGAGTTGGTGTCCCGGTCCAGCCACCTGCCCCATGAGGGGGCCTGGGGTCGTGGGACTGGGCCAGGTGCTGCAGGGAGGGGCTGGGCCTGAGCAGGGGGAGGGGGTGGGGCCTGGGCTGGGGGGAGGGGAGGGGGGTCCAGGGCAGGGGGAGGGGCAGGGGGGTCCTGGGCAGGGAGAGGGGCAGGGGGGTCCTGGGCAGGGGCGGGTGGGGGGTCCTGGGCAGGGGCAGGTGGGTTGGGCGGCACCTGATGGCACCACTGCAGGCCCCGCACATACTTAGCATGCCGCAGGCTCCAGGCTGGGCGCACCAGCCGCTGGTTTACTTGGCCTGCTGGGGGTAACCAGTCTTCGGGCCTAGGCTGGTCATCTGGCAGGTGCAGCTCACATGCCTGGCGGGCATGCACTGATGAGCTGACACGGCTGGTGCGGAACTCATCCACAATCACCAGCCTGTCAGGCCTGGGATCTGTGCTGGGCCTGCTGGGCTGCTCCACCACCTTGCGAAACCCATCCCGCACTGCCTTGGCTTTCCACCCACCCCCGCTGAAGCAGCCCGCTCCCAGGAACACCGCCACTAGAGAAGAAGAAGAAGACTACTCCGGTATTCACCGGCGTGCATTAAGGGAGGAGCTACCGCCTGGGGCGCGGCCTGCTCCCACCATCCAGCCAAAGAAGAGGCATCCCCCCTACCCTCCCCCCCCTTTGGTAGCCCTGAGTCTGTAGCTTGTCTTTGCAATAGAGTGGGCTGCCTCCATAGCGTGCCTAGTTAACTTGTTGAGCAGCTTGGTAGTGTTGGCTTGTGTGATCCCGAGGGTTAGGAGGTGTTGCCGTGTGTGCGCTTCGTAGGTTATGCCCCCTATGCCTAGTAGGATTGGTATGATAGCGACCATATGGTCTTCCTTGCGTATGGTCTCGGCTAAGTGGGTGTGTTGAGTGAGTGCCTTGTTTAATTGGTCCGTCCACCGTGAGTCCGAGCAGTATTTGATTTCTATGATACAGACCCGCTTGGTGTCCTTGCCGTCCTTGCTTGCCTTCTTATGAGGGAGCACCATGAGAATATCCGGCCTAGTGGTGTGTTTAGTATCTTCTGGTTTCAGTCCGAGTGTTTGGAGTGTTGTGTGTAGCGTGTCGCTCGGGAGGTCCAGGCTTTCCTTAGCGCCCTTCTCCCAGCTGCCGGTGTCCGCAAAGCTGATGTACCCGCCTAGGGTTCCCTTGCTTATAGCTTTAGTGATGAGGCGGCCCGCCCCGTTGTGCCTTTCTTGCACCATCGGTAGTGTCTCGCTGCAGCCCGAGAGGAGGTGAGTGGCGCTATCCGCCTCCCCGCAGAGCGGGCATCGGTCATCAGTCGCCCGTTTCCAGCGCATAGCTAGTTTCTGGTTGTATAGCCCTCCGGTACGATAGAGTAGGGCAGTGCGTTGCGCGTGGGTGGAGATGTTCGTGTCGATCATCACTCTTTCGCCTGCTCCTTTCGCCGCGGCTTTGGTGATCTCCTGAGTCATCTGGTAGTAGATACTGTCTTGATTGGCAAGGCCCAACTTGTGTTTGCGGTGCATGTGTGCCCGCACGCTTTGGCGGCAATCCGGCAATGGGGCGGGGGATTCGCCGTCGGTTTCGTTGCTGAGCCAGTTCTTCGTCTCATTCCGTGTGGTCGGGCTGTAGGCCGGGGTGTTGGCGAGCTCTGGGTGTAGCGCCGCATACTTGGCGAGGGCATCGGCGCCTTCGTTGCCGATGATGCCCGAGTGGGCCCTGACTTTGTAGAAGTGGATCGTGGCGGGGCTGTCGATGATGAGGGTGGCGATAGCGGTCAGGATGTCGTTGTGTCTGTGGGTGATGAGCGACATCGGGTTAGCGAGGGCTCTGCGGATCTGGTAGAGGGAGCAAAGGCTATCGGTGGCGATACGTTTGGCCCCCGCTTCGAGTGCCGCGTGTATCGCCGTGAGTTCCGCCCTGTTAATGGTTTTGCTTTCTGGGTCGTTTAGGGCGGCTGTGATGAGGACGTTGTTCTCCGGGATATAGACCCCCGCCCCGACGCTCTCCGGAGCTGCCCCCGAGGTCTTAATGCAGCTGCCGTCCGTGTACGCGATCGTGGCCCATTCGGTGATGGCCATCCGTGGCTGCGTCGTGGAATGGTGCGTGAGTTGTTCGTGGCTGCGTTGGTGCCCCGAGGTGGGGAGGTCCCTGTCCAGCGGCAAGCGCATATGTTGTTTGTGACCGCTAGGGGGTGTGGCTGGCTGGCTTTGATTCGTTGGTCTGTTGCGGATTGGGTGTGTGTCTCGTTGAGGGTGGAGGGCAGTGGCAGTGCTTGCCAGCCAACCTTGGGGGTTGCCTTTGGTGACGAGTTGTTGTCCTGCTGCATTCCAAATGACGTAGATGTGGAGTTTGGCGTGCTTGCCTGGCTTGGGGCATCTGGTCTTGGTGGGGGGTATGCTAGCCAGGTGCTGGCAGTACTCAGGGTACCGCCGCAGGGTGTTAATGTGTTTAGGGTAGGAGATGCCCTTTTTCCCAGGGATCAGCATGATGGTTGCCATGGCCTCCTCTTGAGTAGCTGAATGTATAGCATGGTTAATGCATTTCAGTGCCACTGCATCATCTGCCGGTACGTTCCATGTGGATAAGCCAGTGTGGCGAACCAGTAGGCAGTTGTGGTGTGCCCCAAAGGCCGTGTCGTTGGTGTCAGGGCTCCAATAGGTGGTGGTTTCTGGTCTAACTGTGAGTGGATCAGCCCATCTTTGCACGGTGCTTGGAAAGCTTCGTGTGGTGTGTAGGGTGTTAAGGGCTTTGTCTTGTGCCCCTCTCATGGGGTGGTGGCTGCTCTGTGCGTCCTGTCTCCTTAGTAGGGCCACTGCCTCTGTGGCCAGGTTGCGTGTGTGTGGTGTGTGTTGTAACCAAGCGTGTAGATGTTGGTGCTGGTCTTTTGTCAGGAGGCCAACTGTGCGACCCGACTCGTCGTGGACCGTTACGTGTTGCACTAAGTCGTGCCGTGGCATAATGGGCTCCCCCGTGCTGAGGCTCATCGCGGGGGCGGTCATGTGGGGGTGCAGTTGGAGGAAGGTTTCGCAATTGCCCGTCCCGACGATGTCCGTCTGCGGGTTGATGGGGTAGGTGTGAAAGGTGGCCTTCGAGTGCAGGTTGTTGCACCGGGGTAGCCAGGTGTGCGGGTCCGGTAGTCCCTGTCGGGTGTGGGCCGGCAGGTGCGCGTCGGGCCTCGCATGTCTGGCCTCTTGTATCTGCCTGTTTTCCTCGTCGTAGTCGTTGCGCTTTGCCATGTAGTCCAGGTGTGCCGTGATGAGCGGCGCCGGTTCGAGAGTGGGGTGCCAGTGTACTCGTATGAGGTCCGAGTGCGCTGACTGGCGCATGGTTGTCTTAAAGTCATTGCTGCCGAACTTGCATATAGGGCACAGCCAGTATCCTGGTTCCTTGTGTCCTGACAGGTGGGCTTCATCTAGGCAGGCTGGGTGGTAGGCCCTCTTGCAGTTATGGCACGTTGGGCTGTCTCCTCTTGGTAGCCAGCACAGCTCACAAGTGCATACGTCTTTAGCCTCTTCCCTGCTGATGGTCTCTATGTGTGTGGGTGTATAGCCTTCTTCTGCACATAGTGGTAATGCCCATCTATCTATGACTGTGGGCTTCCAATGCACCTTGTAGTAGTTTTCCTTGTTGATGCCGTCCCATTGCCAGCCATCTATGCTGGTAATGGCCTCTTGGTGGCCGTACATGGCCCCAAGTATGCAGCCTAGGTTCTTGGATTTACATCGGCAGGCTTTATCCACCTTCCAGCTGGAAAGTCCTGGGAGGTCAAGGCCTACTATGCGCACTATATCTTGCGGAATAGTTTGGGTCTGTCTGCCCTCATTGTTCCGTTTCGTGCCCGCCTTGGGTGGGTTGGGCTTCGTTGGGGCCGATTTTGTTGCTCGTTGCTCTCGTTTCAGCAGTCGTGAGCTCGTCCGAATGGCCTCATGGACTGCCGCTGCGGCCCGGTCCGCCGTTGCTGGTTGCGTTGCGTGCATGACCGCATACGCTTTCATATCCATGTAGCGAGCTCTGGTGTCAGGCACTGCGGGTGTGGGCGCAAGTTCCGTGAGGCCCGCGGCCCAGGGTGTGATTTTGCGTTGGTCGGGCGGGAGGTCGAGTGATGTGTTGCGGCTGTCTCGGATGGCACGCGTTGCGGTCGCATCTGGGCATGAGGGTTGGGCCGCCATGGCCGCGAGTTTGTTGAGGGCGATGATGTGCTTCTGCTTGACTTTTTTCCCGTACTTCGATGTGAGCATGTTACCCGTGATGATGTGTGTGTTGCCCTTGCAGCTGAGCTCAGAAGCATGCGTGATGCCTAGGCTTTTGAGGCAGGTGATGCTGGCACTAACGACATCGTGTGCTTGGGAGCTGCTGGTCTGTGTGATGAGGCGGCCGAGTGTTTGGCACTCTTCATGGTAGAGAGGTAGCCCCTCTTCCGTGGCCGACAGCCCGGATATAGAGGCATAGACCAGCTGCCTTGCCCTAAGGGTGTGATGGAGAAGGGTGAGAATGCGGTGTCCTTGTGTGCTAGCCTGGGTACTGAGCCATGTGATTTGTTTGTGCAGCATGCTCCTCGAGATGTGGGCGTGTGCCGCATCTGTGGACTGGAGGCTGTGTGTGAGGGCTGTCGTGTTGCGGGCGTGGTACTCTTGGGCAGTAGAGCTAATGCCTATGCCTAGCTTGCCAGCGTCTTCTCTGATGATGGCGTTGGGCGTTCCCAGGGGGAGTCTGAGTTTGAGCTTAACGCATTGATTGATGGATCTGTCGTACAGCTCAAGGTCCCCTGGGGTGCAGGGCACGGCACAGAAGCTGTAGGCTAGGCTGGGTATGACGGCGGTGCGGATGATGTGTATGGCCTGTCTGGCACTGGCAAAGGAGCGTCTGAGTCTCTCGAGTTTTTGGCGGAGCTGGGTGATCATAGCGGTGTGTTGTGGTTTCCAGTCCAGCGTCATGGTGATGAGCACACCCAGGTAGGTGAATGGTGAGGTCGGGCGGTGGTAGGTGACGGGTTTCCCTTGTAGGCTGACGGTTCGGAGTTGTTGGCTGGCCCGCTTATCCGCTTCGGCCGCGTTGCTGCACATGCCTGTTTCGACCGAGTGATGGAGCGCCGCTGTAGCGAGGGTTTTACTGTGTGAGATGATGAGGTGACCCCAGTCCGAGAAGGCTGAGAGTTTGTCCGCTTGGCATCGGAGGTTGCGAAGGGTGTTGCAGAGTATAGCTATGTCATCTGCATAGTCGATGCTGCTGACGGTGGCGCGTACCCCGCTGTCGGCCGTTGCTGATTTGAATTTATAGCCCCTCGCGCCCACTTGCAGCCATCGCAGGAGGGGTTCGATGTAAATGAGAAATAGGAAGGGCGAGAGAGAGTCGCCTTGTATGGTGCCCCGGTTGACGGGTACCGGGTCAGTATGGCCGTACGGGGTTTTAAAGCGCGTTGTAGCGCCCGTGTATAGGTCCTTTACTGCGTCCGTCGCGTCCGTGGGGAAGCCTAGGTCATGCATGATCCAGAGTAGTTTGTCTTGGCAGGTGGTGTTGAACGCACTGGTGAAGTCGACCAGGAGCGCGTAGATATCTGCCTTGGCCAGTTTAGCATCCTCAAGGGCCATGACAAGCATCTGCAGCTGTTGTGTGGTGTTCCTGTGGGTGCGGAACCCGGCCTGGTTCTTGCTGAGCATCCCATTAGCTTCAGCATACTCAGACAGCGTCTTGGTAATGAGGCTGGTCCATAGCTTATAAACGGTGTTGGCTAGGCCCACTGGTCTGTAGGCATTAAGATCTGTTTCCTGGCCCTTGTCTTTGTAAAGCAGGCAGGTGTCACTGGTTTTCCATGTTGTGGGTGTGCAGCCTGTTGCCCACATGATGATGAAGAGCTGGTGGATGGTGTCCCGTATCTCCCATGGCAGCATCTTGATGATTTCATTTTCTACGCCGTCTGGTCCCGGGGCCTTGCCTCCCGCCAGCCTGCTGAGGCATTCCTGGAAGCCTGCCTTGTCCATGATGGCTGTGTGCAGCCAGTGTATGTTTTGGCATGCGTGCAGTGCGAAGGCGTCGTCTGCTTTGGCGCGAGCCCACGGGTAGTTTCGTGTCTGTGTAGTAATGTAGTGGCCAGTCTTGGGGGTCGGGGCCGACAGCTTCTGCCCATATGCGGCGGTGATTATCCGGTTAAGGTCGGCAGGGGCGGTGCATATGGTTTTGGTGTCAGGATCAGCTAGCGCCTGCAGGCCTTTGTGGTCGGTGCGGGATGGGCGTAGGATACGTTTGTTAGCCTTCTTGGGCTGGGTGCTGATCAGTTGTTGCATTCTGGCGCGAGCTTGTGCGATGGCGAGTGCGGAGTCATCGTCGTCTAGTTGGTGGATTTGGTCGCGGTACGAGTTGGTCAGCCGGGCGAGCGCGGCCTGCACGTGGTTTTCGGTTGGGTCTTCGCCCTGGCGCGCTTGCACCGCCTCCCTTGTTTCCGCATTCGTCGTATCTGTCTCTGGGACAAGTTCATCGATGGTTGGGTGCACGTTGTTTTGCTTGAAAAACACTCTAGCCTTCCGGCTGAGTTCTCTGGTGGTTTTAAGCTTTTTGCCTAGTGCCTGTCTAATCCTACACATGGTCCTGCGTTGGTAGTGTTGGCCTCCCCTTGTTAGGGTCTTAGTATTGCATGTCTTTAGAGCTGCCGTCCTGCAGGTTTGTAGGAGGTGCGTAAGCATGGTGGCTGCGGTGTCTACAGCTTCCCTGGCCGGGCGTCCTGCCACTGATGTCAGGCGCTGTGGTTGTTGAGGGTTAGTCTTGTCAAGTGTAGCCAGGTGGTGGGTAGCCTCTGTGTATATGGGGGCTAAGAAGGCTGTCAGTTCTGCGTGCAATTGTGGGACGCCTGAGCTGGGTTGTTGCACTGCCAGGCGGTATGCTTCCCTGTCCTTATTGGTAACGGGGGTGGTGAGGATGGTGTAGCTGTGCTTCGGTGGTTTGTGTGGGGCTGCCAGGTCTATGCCCAGGCGGGCTGTATTCAGTGCGGCGGTGAGTGGCCTGTGGTCGCTCAGATAGGCGTTGGTATCGACGTGCGTGCGGTGCTCAGGACCGTGTCTTGCGTCGCGTGTTAGGATAGCGTCGATGCGGCTGTTGCAGTGCGGTTGCTGGTAGGTCCAGGCCCGGTCGCCGGGATCAGCTTCCTTCAGTTGCATTTCTGTGGCGAAGCCCCTCATCATGCTGTCTTGTGTGTATTCAGTGTGCTCGGAGCGATCCTCTGTTTTCATCGTGGCGTTGATATCGCCCGCCAGGATGAGTGAGCCGGGCAGGTGGCCCGTGGCTGTTCGTATATGCTCTTGCATTTTCTCGCGCAGTGAGAGCGCTTCGCCATTGGACCCCGACGGCCAGTACGTGGCGATGATGGTGAGCTGTTCGCACTGGTGTTGGTTGAGGGTCAGGATGACGCATCGTGCATTTACCTCAGCATCGATGCTCGGTGAGAGCATAGTGGCTTGCATTTGGATGGCTAAGTTGTGTTTGATGCCTATTAGTACTTCACTGTGGCCTCTGTGTCGGTGTGTCGTATAATCTGGCATGACTCTCTTCAGCCAGCCAGAGCCTGGATTGTTGCTCCTGGGCTGGGTCATGGTTTCAGTTAGGATCAGGATGTCCGGGCTGTGCTGGTGCACAAGGTTGAGGACGTCGTTCCTGGACCTATGAAGGCTTCTAACGTTCAGGGTCGTTAGTGTGATATGCTGTCGGTTGTGTGTTGGTTGTGGCTGCCGGGTTGGCAAGGTGCTGTGTTGTGGGTGTGGTCCTGGGTGCTCAGTGGGGTATCGTAGGTTATCAGTGGGGGGTGGCGGTGTTGTGGGGATGGCGGCGGGGGGTGGAGTGGGGGCTGTGTTTAGGTATCTGTACATCAGGGTCTGTGTGTGCGAGTCCTTGGTTTGCGCTCTTGGCTTGGTCCGTTTTTTGTCTACGATAGTGCCCGATGATGTGGGCCGTTTACTGCTGCTTGACCGGTCTTGTAGAGTGGGGAGAGTGACTGTGGGGGCGACCTGGCGCAGTCGCGGCCGGGCCTGCTTGTCTGTCGGGTGGGTGTCTGCTGTGGCTGTTAGTATGCGCTTGTAACTCGCTGGTTGTGCAGTGGGTAGCGGCCGGTCTGTTCGGGGGGTGTGCGCGGGTTGTGTGCCCAGGTCTTGGGTAGTAAGGTCGATGTGGGTGGTACGTAGATGTTGTTCCAGCTGCTCCGTTGTGGCGCGCCTTGTAGGGTCAGCTAGCCAGCATAGTGGGTGGATGAGGTTAGTATCAGCCGCGTCGCCCTTTTTAATTTGAACGAGCATGCCATGCAGCTGGAGCCAGTCTTCCGGGGTGTCCAACCGGCGTGGGTGGCCGCGTTCCGAGTCCAACCAGTGCCATGCGTTGTTAATGTGGCGGATGGTGGTAGCGTGATTGTGAGTAATGAGGATGGCGGCTGTGTTAGTGTAGCTGTCCGTCTTGCCCGTGAGCGTGGTGAGGAGCTCGGGTGTGATGTTGTTGTTGTAGGTGGTTGTGGTTGGAGGGCATAGGTGGAGGTCCTTGTGGTGGTGGTATAGGTAGTGGTTTATGGTGGAGATGGTGAAGTTGCCAGATTCCTCGTAGATGTGTGGGAGGCTGCTACGTAGTGGTATCAGCCTTTGCTCCTGCCTTGGCCTGATGGGCTAGCTCCTGGATGTGTGTATCAAGTGCTTTACAGTGTGGTGATAACGTCCTCAGGCCTGATCATTGGGTTCCCCATGGCCATGTTGAGGGCGTGCACTAGGCAGCTATTGTTTATATTGCGTTTCCATGTAGCAGTGGGGCGGGGTCTGGTTGTCTTCCTTGTGGCTGATGATGTGGCGAATACCTTGTCGGCTGGTGGCCATGGTTTGGGCTGGTGTAGCTGCTGGGTCAGGTGCAATGACGAACACCTCGTGGAAGTGATTCGTGTAAGAATGCGACAGCTCGCAGATGGCTATAGCTGATTTACTGGAGCTGTCGGAGTCTAGGAGCTTCCACTGCCCACCCAACTTCCTGAGCGCCATGCTGTGGGCCGTTTGTTTTGCACAAAAAGTTGAGTGTGGCGTACTCTATCGCTATGGTGTCGAGTTGTCGTCGTTCCAATCGTCTGTGGTGCGGTAGTTGAGCGACACTCTTAATAGTGAGGCCGTATTTGTATCGAGGTATAGGTGAATGACCTCGTCGCTGAAAGCACCCCCGTCCCCGCGTGCGGTGTGCCACGCCTTCTTGTCGCCTTCGTCGTGCAATGTTTCTGCCAGGTTATCCAAAAATTATGTAGGTCCTCAGGCTTCACCCATGGCTTGCCAGCTGCATTGTTTAGGGAGTGGGCCTGGCAATTGCGGTTTACCTGTGCTTCAAAAACCGGGGTTAGGGTTACTTCTGGATGATGCTCCTCATAGTGGGATGGGCCTGGGTTGGCTTCAATATCACCTCCTACGTAGCTCAGTGTCAGGCCTGATGTGCTGCATGAGTTGGGGCAGCTGCCCCTCCAACTTTACTGGCTAAGGG
Source organism: Haematococcus lacustris (assembly GCA_030144725.1). Classification (NCBI taxonomy): domain Eukaryota; kingdom Viridiplantae; phylum Chlorophyta; class Chlorophyceae; order Chlamydomonadales; family Haematococcaceae; genus Haematococcus; species Haematococcus lacustris. Next base: position 3,468,483 of record JASKMD010000019.1, read on the forward strand.
CTGCATGCAAGTTCTGGAACACTGCCAAACTTTCCCACAGTGACCTGCTGATGAGGGTCATCAAGGCAGATGTGGAGTTAGGCAGGAGCTGTCAGGCTAGTTGGAGTGCTCAGTTCCAGCTTGCCGCCAGAGAGCTGATGGGGGGTGAGTTCACCTTGAGCCCGGACATGGTCCTAGGCACCAAGGCTATGGAAGTCAAGTGGCTCGAGAGGTGGGGGAGGCGTTGGGTTGGGTTTGAGGGAGACCCTAGACTGCCTGAGACGGTGCATCGGGAGAGATGTTCGTATGCTGCATGGTTTAAGCATGGGGACGGCATTGGCATCAATCACATGGCACCACACCTGCTTAACAGACAGCTCTCTACAGAAGTTCGCACGAGCCTGACTAGGTTCAGGTTAGGCAACAGCGGTCTGGGGGTGGAGAAGGCTCGGTTTGAGGGGGTAACTTTCATTGATCGCACATGCACCAGATGCACAGAGGGGGTAGTGGATGACGCCATGCATTTCATCTTTGAGTGCACTGGCACGAGTTCCATCAGGGAGCAGCCGGAGTTTGCCTTGACTTTACAGAACAACAATGAGAACTTGCATGACTTCATGTTGAGCCCATGTGCACCTTTGTTTGTGCACCTTGCTATGAAGTGCGTTTCAGAAAGTCCCGAACCCCTTGAGGGGGAGGGCGGCCTAGCAGCCTAACGGCTGACGGCTTAAGCGGTGTAAGCCACATCACAGATATCACCTCCTGCTAGCAACAGCCAGCCTATATAGAGCAAGTAGATAGCACTGTAGCAGGGGGACATGACGCCAAGGCAATGGGCTAGCTTGGTTAAAAGGGCTGGGATGCCCATGCGGGTAGGCAGATCAGGCATGCGGTTGATGCGCAGCTTGTGTATTGTGTACCGTTGCAAAGTCGCGTTGTATTGGTGAACTAGGATGCTGGTGCTTTCTGGGTTGGATGTGTAGTGGCCATGCGACTGCCAGGTAGTGAGGGCTGTTGACAGGTGCATCAAGGCAGTATGACGTTCCACTGAGCCATCAAGGTAGAGGTACAGGGTGTAGGCAGATCCAACAGAGATCGCTCTCCATCTCCTGATCTTCTTGAGGTGTCGTCGGAGGCAAGCTCTAGATTGGGAAGGGGTAATAGCAGGGGGTGGGGGGGTGGGGGGGTAGCCCCTCATAAGAGCGATGCTGGCGATAGCAATGGCGATGTGTGTCATCCAACTGAGTGTCTCGTGTCCGTGGTCATAGCTCGGCATGGTGCTAGTGTCTATAGTGTCAGCTGTCTGAATGTGTCGCGGGGTGCCTCCCCTGACTCGTTGGTGTAGTTGTCCATCCTCTGCCTTGTTGTTGTAGGCATGGCGGTACCTGATGCGGGGCAGAGCACCAGCATGGGCAGCATGCATGGCTGCTCCTGGCAGCGTCATGGGCTGAACACATCGCTGCACACTCTCTGCCGTGTTGTTGTAGGCATGGCGGTACCTGATGCGGGGCAGAGCACCAGCATGGGCAGCATGCATGGCTGCTCCTGGCAGCGTCATGGGCTGAACACATCGCTGCACACTCTCTGCCGTGTTGTTGTAGGCATGGCGGTACCTGATGCGGGGCAGAGCACCAGCATGGGCAGCATGCATGGCTGCTCCTGGCAGCGTCATGGGCTGAGCACACCGCTGCGCACTCTCTGCCGTGTTGTTGTAGGCATGGCGGTACCTGATGCGGGGCAGAGCACCAGCATGGGCAGCATGCATGGCTGCTCCTGGCAGCGTCATGGGCTGAACACATCGCTGCACACTCTCTGCCGTGTTATTGTAGGCATGGCGGTACCTGATGCGGGGCAGAGCACCAGCATGGGCAGCATGCATGGCTGCTCCTGGCAGCGTCATGGGCTGAACACACCGCTGCGCACTCTCTGCCGTGTTGTTGTAGGCATGGCGGTACCTGATGCGGGGCAGAGCACCAGCATGGGCAGCATGCATGGCTGCTCCTGGCAGCGTCATGGGCTGAACACATCGCTGCACACTCTCTGCCGTGTTGTTGTAGGCATGGCGGTACCTGATGCGGGGCAGAGCACCAGCATGGGCAGCATGCATGGCTGCTCCTGGCAGCGTCATGGGCTGAACACATCGCTGCACACTCTCTGCCGTGTTGTTGTAGGCATGGCGGTACCTGATGCGGGGCAGAGCACCAGCATGGGCAGCATGCATGGCTGCTCCTGGCAGCGTCATGGGCTGAACACATCGCTGCACACTCTCTGCCGTGTTGTTGTAGGCATGGCGGTACCTGATGCGGGGCAGAGCACCAGCATGGGCAGCATGCATGGCTGCTCCTGGCAGCGTCATGGGCTGAGCACACCGCTGCGCACTCTCTGACTTGTTGTTGTAGGCATGGCGGTACCTGATGCGGGGCAGAGCACCAGCATGGGCAGCATGCATGGCTGCTCCTGGCAGCGTCATGGGCTGAACACATCGCTGCACACTCTCTGCCGTGTTATTGTAGGCATGGCGGTACCTGATGCGGGGCAGAGCACCAGCATGGGCAGCATGCATGGCTGCTCCTGGCAGCGTCATGGGCTGAACACACCGCTGCGCACTCTCTGACTTGTTGTTGTAGGCATGGCGGTACCTGATGCGGGGCAGAGCACCAGCATGGGCAGCATGCATGGCTGCTCCTGGCAGCGTCATGGGCTGAACACATCGCTGCACACTCTCTGCCGTGTTGTTGTAGGCATGGCGGTACCTGATGCGGGGCAGAGCACCAGCATGGGCAGCATGCCTGGCTGCTCCTGGCAGCGTCGTGGGCTTAACACATCGCTGCACACTCTCTGCCGTGTTGTTGTAGGCATGGCGGTACCTGATGCGGGGCAGAGCACCAGCATGGGCAGCATGCGTGGCTGCTCCTGGCAGCGTGGTGGGCTGAACGCACCGCTGCGCACTCTCTGACTTGTTGTTGTGGGCATGAGGGTACCTGTTGCGGGGCAGCAGGCCAGCATGGGCGGCGGCAACAGCCTGGGCTGGCAGGTGGTGGTGAGGCAGAGCGCCCTGTAACATGCCGGTCTGCATGTCTACATGAGTACTTTGCATTTGTGATCTGGCTGGCTGGTCATTCCAGGCTGCAGCAGTGGGGGCTGGCAGGTGGTGGTGAGGTGGTGCGCCATATACCATGTCGACATGCATGTCAACATGGTCAGCTTGCATTTGTGAATTGGCCGGCTGGTCATGCCAGGATGCAGCAGGGCGGTCTGGCAGGTGGTAGTGAGGCAGAGCGCCATGGGTTGTGCATTGGGGTATAGCCCCTAGGGATGTGTGTTGGAGTATAACCTCTAAGGATGTGTGTTGGGGTATAGCCCCTAAGGATGTGTGTTGGGGTATAGCCCCTAGGGATGTGTGTTGGGGTATAGCCCCTTGGGATGTGTGTTGGGGTATAGCCCCTAGAGATGTGTGTTGGGGTTTAGCCCCTAGGGATGTGTGTTGGGGTATAGCCCCTAGGCCTGTGGCCTTGTGTGTGTGTGCGCTCTGTGCGGGTATAGCCCAACACAGTCGCGGGTTGGGTATAGCCCAGTCGGCCATTGGCTTGGGTCCATCCCAACTCCAGCGGTCATCCAAGCCCAGTTCAACGTGCAGGAGCACCCAAGGTTGCCCTACCTGCCATGTGGAATTAGTTCCACCTCGCCACCATGTTTGTCTCGCGCTATGCATTCCGCCGTAGCCTTTGCTGCAAGCATCGCTGGAAGCAAAGCCCTCATCTGCGTGTCTGCGGGGATTAGTAACCGCTGACCCTGTGCATACAAGGGATAACAAGACTAGTACAAGAGTTGCGCGCATACGTAGCACCTTGCTGTGTCCTTTGAGGACTATCTCAGAAGTGCGGTTATCGATATACATCTCGTTCGGCTTGTCTTGTTTTGCTTGTTACGGTTGTAGGGTGCAAAGCGCTGGGAGCGGGCCGTGTAGTCGCGAAAACTCTCTCGGTTGCGGACAACCGAAAAAGTGGGTAGGGTTTGCAGCTCAGCTTTGATAGCTGCAGGTATGTGTGGGTCGTCTTTGTCACTGGGGGTACCAGGACTGGCAGAGGCTGAGCCTTCAGTCATGACTAAAGCCACCACAGCACGGCCACCTTTAAGGAGCCACCTGGACGCCTGGGTAGCTGAGATTAACTCAGGTTTGGCTTTGAGAGCATTGATTAAGAATGCAGGGGTTGGTCTTACAGCAGAACATTGCCCAACATACTTAGGGGCTGCCACAGCAGGACACGGCAGAGTCACAGCAGTGTTGCCAGCAGCAGAAAGAGAAAGGGTTTTACCCTCATAAGAAAGGATTGCCTTGTTGGCAAACAGCCAGTCATCACCCAGAAGCACATCATAACCTTGCACAAAGCTAGGCATGACAGTCAGCTTGCATGTGGCACAGTGGCCAGGAAGACACAAGTCTACAGTGGCAAGCTGATGGCAGAATATAGTGGTGTTGTCAGCCAGTGACCACTTTTGTGCTTGAGGGAGAGCAGTCAGTGGCAGAGCATAACAGCAAATGCAGAGCTGACAAAAGAGTGTGTGGCACCAGTATCACACAAGAAGTGTGCCAGCAGCCAGCAGCCACTGATGAGCTTTGGAGTACAAGCTCTAAGGCAGTGCGTGCTTGAAAGCAAAGTCGGTGCCGATGAATGAGTGTGTGGGGTTACAGCATACAGCCAGTCATCACCCAAAAACACATCATACCGCGGTAGGCGGGGCAGCAGACGGCGGAGCCGTGGGAGCTGCAGGGTAGGCACGGGGAGCGGCGGAGCCACCAGCGCCACCGGCGCGGCCGGAGTGACCAGGCCAGAGTAAGAGTGAGGGCTGCCCGGACGGCGGCGATCTGCGGACGAACAGCAGCCACAACACTAACACCACCACACTTGCTTGGGGTGACCCCAGAACCAGCAGCAGCTACATTGCCCTTGTGGTTGTCCATGGCTGAAGCCACAGCATCGTCAAGAGTGGGGTGTGCCAAGGACATGAAGTCCTTTGCCACTGGGCCAGCTGGGGGGTGAGGCCCCTCTAAACAGTGACCACAGTCAATGCCATGTTCATGCACCCTGTACCACACAAAGTGATGGTATTGCTGAAGTTTGTAATGTACTCCTGCAGGGTCACACTTAGAGACATGCACAACAGCTTAGAGTTGATTAGCTGGCCATGAGCATGGTTAAGGTCAGTCACAGACCTCCCCTACCATCTCAATGAAGTGCTTGCAAAGATAGTCCCATGGGGTATACCCACTGTGTGTCAAGGCACCTGAATACCTGATGGACAGGAACATGAGGATGGCAGTGCAAGGGCAGGATTAAGGTTATTGTTAGCACATTGCACCTCCAGATCCTTAAGGAAGGTGACAGCACAATTACCCTGAGCAAGGCTGTTATCAGACCACCGCTCAACAGGGGGCAAGCCCCTGTGGGAGTGCACCACAGTGTCAGGTGCCAGAGGCACAGCAGCAGGTGGGAGTGGGGCAGAGCCACCTGAACACCCAACATACTTCTGACAGATTGCAGCAATAGATGCTGATGGCTTGGGGACAGGCCTGCTAGGGCTCTGTCCTACGGGAGTCCTGCCATAGGCAGGAGCACCTGGGCCACTGTGGCTTGTGCAACAGTGCATGCAGCACGTGCAACAGATGCAGCAGCAGCAGTAGTGCATGGAGCATTGTGCACAGCAGGTTGGGCAGCAGGCTGGGCAGCAGAGGTACCATTACCTTCATGGGCTGCAGCATAAGCATGCGGACCTGTAGACCCACCTGCAGGCTGGGGACCAGCCTCCTGCAAGCAAGCAGTCTGGGTGCAACAACAGCAACACTGTGCATAGCTGGCTGGGCAGCACGCTGAGCAGCAGGCTGGGCAGCAAAGGTGCCATTACCTATAAGGGCTGCAACAGAAGCATGGGGATATGTAGACCCACCTGCAGGCTGGGGACCAGCCTCCTGCAAGCAAGCAGACTGGGGTACACCAGCATTAGCAGCAGGTCGACGAGCAGTGAAACATTGCATGTCGAAGATGCTAGCCACAGTATTGGAAGGCTGCATTTCTGCCTGCATGGAGGGCTGATGAGACCGGCTGGGGCGCAAAAGCAAAAGCATCAGCGCGACTTACCCCAGCAGCAACGGCTTCAGCAGCGGCAAGGCTCTGCGTGAATAGCGCCCAGGAGGTCCTCGCGGGCCAGGAGGCCGGCCGGAGCTGCTCACTAGGCAAGTCCCGCTCGCCAGCTTTTCCGCCACTGTCACGCTCGCCTGCAAGGTCGACATATCCTACAATGCACGGGCCCGCTCATAGAGAGTCTCCAGATATGCCTTATTCTCGGCCCCATTTCGGCGAGCTCGATGTTTTGTGTGTTTCGAGGCTTTGTTTAAGAGCGCTTAGCGCGAGCCTAATCCTCTGCAGTGACTGTGTAAGACACGCAAACACTTCGAACCATCTTTTACATGGTCGAGGCGGAGTGTTTACAGTAACTGGCTTATCGGTCGGAAACCACTTGTAACGTGCAGCCTCATAAAGGCGACGTTGGACCGTTTGAACCATATGTAACACTGAGCCGGCCGCGAGGGCACTCGAGCCGCGGGTACTGTAAGGGTCGGCCACAAGGCACCACCGTGAGAAGGCTAGGGCTTAGAACGGGGCCCCCTGGAATCGAACCAGCTGTCCTCACAGCTTACGCTGCTAGGCTTTACCTGCCAACTCACACTAATGCGGTGTGACCGATTATCCTGTAGCTGCCTCGGGTTAACCGCGACAGCCCAGACGACACTAAGGGACTACGCGGAGCGCGCCCTTACACCCTTCCCCATCCCCTTTTCCTCCCCTTTCCCACGCCCACCACCAACGCCCAGCTTGTCGTCCCTCCACTTCCACCTCTACCCACCCCCCACTTCCCCCCTCCCCGTCACCTCTCCCCTGACATCCCAGCAGCCAGGAGAAAGCCCACCCCACCCACCCTCTTCCCACCCCTCCCTTCCCCCTCTCCCTCCCTCTCCCCTCCCATACTTGTCAAGCCTCCTCTTCCCCTCTCCCACCCTTCGATTGACGTGGCATCGCAACCCCCACCTCACCCCACCTTCCCTTCCCTACACCCTACACTCCCCACCGCAGTCCCACCCCACTGGCGCAAGGGATCACTCCTGGCAAATAAGGGCTGGCTGGCTCGGCAAACTTGCGAGTTGAGGTCTGAGACTTGGTATGTAGGCTGCTGTGACCTAGTGGAGGAGAAGACTCCCTTGGGCCAAAGTGTAATTCTTGATCGTTGTGGTGCTGCTGGACCATCAGCTGGGCCCTCACCCCGAATTTGGCTAAGGGAGATGGCGCCAACTGACTGAAGTGACTTTTTAAAATTTCTGAGTATGAGGAGTTGTCAGGCATCAGAATAGAAGCACAACCTAGTAGGTAGCATGTGCAAAGTCAGTGCCAGTAAGGAATGGGGGCCAGTTTACTGAAACCCTGCACTAGGTTTACTCTCTGTTTGAGGCACAAATAGCCTTTGAAACCTTGTGCAGGGTTTCAATTGACCTTGTGCAGGGTTTCGCAAACCTTGTGCAAGGTTTCAAGACCGTGTGCAGGGTTTTGCCGACCTTGTGCAGGGTTTCGATCCAAGCATTGATTTTTTCTAAGTCAACCCTGACCTTGTGCAAGGTTTCGCTAACCTAGTGCAGGGTTTCGCCGACCTTGTGCAGGGTCTCGCTCAAAGCCTCAATTTCACCTAAGTCAACCCTGACCTTGTGCAAGGTTTCGCTAACCTAGTGCAGGGTTTTACTGACCTTGTGCAGGGTTTCGATCAAAGCATTGATTTTTTCTAAGTCAACCCTGACCTTGTGCAAGGTTTCGCTAACCTAGTGCAGGGTTTTACTGACCTTGTGCAGGGTTTCGATCAAAGCATTGATTTTTGTTAAGTCAACCCTGACCTCGTGCAGGGTTTTGCTAACCTAGTGCAGGGTTTTACTGACCTTGTGCAGGGTTTCGATCAAAGCATTGATTTTTGTTAAGTCAACCCTGACCTCGTGCAGGGTTTTGCTAACCTAGTGCAGGGTTTTACTGACCTTGTGCAGGGTTTCGATCAAAGCATTGATTTTTGTTAAGTCAACCCTGACCTCGTGCAGGGTTTTGCTAACCTAGTGCAGGGTTTTACAGACCTTGTGCAGGGTTTCAATCAAAGCATTGATTTCTTCTAAGTCAACCCTGACCTCGTGCAGGGTTTTGCTAACCTAGTGCAGGGTTTTGCTGACCTTGTGCAGGGTTTCAATCAAAGCATTGATTTCTTCTAAGTCAACCCTGACCTCGTGCAGGGTTTTGCTAACCTAGTGCAGGGTTTTGCAGACATCTACAGTACTGTAGACATCTACAGTACTGTAGACATCTACAGTACTGTAGACATCTACAGTACTGTAGGTACCTCGAGGTACCTCGAGAGACCATTTACAGTACTGTAGGTACCTACAGTACTGTAGACATCTACAGTACTGTAGACATCTACAGTACTGTAGACATCTACAGTACTGTAGACATCTACAGTACTGTAGACATCTACAGTACTGTAGGTACCTCGAGGTACCTCGAGAGACCATTTACCGTACTGTAGGTACCTACAGTACTGTAGACATCTACAGTACTGTAGACATCTACAGTACTGTAGACATCTACAGTACCTCGAGGTACCTCGAGGTACCTCGAGGTACCACTTACAGTACTGTAGCCTTTAAGCACTTAGAAAAATTCTGAACATCTCACTTGCATTCAAGGCATCCGTCCAACACTTAGTCGCAGCATCGTGTAGCCGGTATTGCAGCGATGGCATCGCACGAGGTTACCCATACTCGCAGCCGCATCTAGCCCATACTCGCAGCCACATACTCGGCAATCAACCTCGCGGCCACACAGCTGGTCCACAGATGGCATCGCACGAGGTTACCCATACTCGCAGCCACATCTAGCCCATACTCGCAGCCACTGTTGTGAATCATGCCCCGGTGCAGATCTAATCTAGCACCGGTGATAGGTCCAGCTGTCCAGCTTCTGAGTGACTCCGAGTGACAGTTGGTATTTAGCGTGGTGACAGGCATTCGTAGACACCCTCGTCTGGTGTCTCGTCTGTCCCACGCTCTTCTACAGGTATGAGAGCCTGCCTCTGTGCCATGATCTAGGCTCTCGCTGTAATAACCCTCGTCTGGTGTCTCGTCTGTCCCACGCTCTTCTACAGGGTTATGGGCCCACAGCACAACTGCTGTGCGTGGATCTAAAAGACACCACGACGTGCAACACGTAAGTTGCTTTAGGGTCAATCGCTGCCGCACTACTATGTCGGCCAGCGCCAGCGCCAGCCTCAGTGGCGGTGCCCTCATTCCAGTCCTAGACAAGGACAACTATGCTATCTGGGTCATCAGGATGCGGGGAATGCTGGAAGAGGCTGGGGTTTACTATGTGGTAGAGAATGGCCTCGCCACTGCACCTCCAGCCCTTGCCAACGATGCTACCCCAGCGCAACATGCCGCCCATGCCTCTCAGCGCGCCAGAGTCGCAGCTGACAACATTGCCAATCTCAAAGCTCGCAACATTATCCTGCGTTATGTCAGCGATCAGCATGCTCGGGCAGTCTCCACAGCAGCAACAGCGCAAGAAGCCTGGGAACACCTAGCAGCCGAATTTGTGCAAGTCTCTATCGCACGACAGTCGCAGCTGCAGATACAACTGTCGCAGCTACGCATGCAAGCAGATGAAACTGTGGCAGGCTTCTTTGCCAGAACCATGCTGCTGCGTGATGAGCTCACCTCAGCTGGCTGTCCTCCCTCTGATCATTCTCTCATGCTGGCAGTCCTCAATGCCATGCCTCCTGAATTCAAGATTGCCATCCAGCTGCTCAGGTACCAGCTGACTGTTGGGAACGCCGACCTTGATGTGGTGAAGAAGGTACTCCTACAGTCTGAAGCTGACTACCTACAGGAGCAATCCACTCAATCCACTCAGCCTGCTTCCACCCTTTGGAGCTCATCCTTCACCTACTCCAGGGGTAGGGGTCAGACGCCCGGGAACAGGGGCAGGGGCAGCTCCCCTGCAAGAGGGATCCTCAGGGGGGGATACACAGCCCAGTTTCCTCTCAGCAGCAGGGCAGATCTTCTCGGCCTGTCTGCCAGTACTGCAACTACCCTGGCCACGTTCTGTCTGAGTGCCGCAGATATGCACGCGACCATGGGAGCTTCGCCAGACCAGCTAGCCCCAGCCTGGCTCAGGCTCAGCTGAGCCCCAACAGGCCTCGAGGCAATAGCCCCAACAGGGGCAGGGGGGATGGTGCAGGTGGCAGGAGCGCAGACTCAGCAGGCAGCAGCATGCAGCAACAGCCAGATGCTGAGCAGGCAAATGTCCTTTACATGGTCAGAACTAACCAATTCCCTAAGCTGTCACGCACTGAGCCAGTTGCCACTCCTCTGCCAGGGCATCTGGTCCCTGACAACATGACTGATGAGGAGTTCCTGGACTTCTATGCCAGACTGCCACGCTGGGTCATTGACTCAGGTGCTAACAGGCACATCATGCCTTGGCGCTCCTGTCTCTCCGACTACCATACCTTCGACCCCCCAATTCAGCTGCAGCTGGGTGGCACAGGGACCTCCATCGATGTCCTGGGTGAGGGCACCACCTATCTCACCAATTCTGAGGGTGAGCAGTGGGCAGTCTCGGGTGTGCTCCATGCGCCTGCAGCTGCCTACTGCTATCTCTCTGTCTCTGAGCTCACTCGTGCTGGTGTGACACTCCGCTTCCACGGGGATCACTGTGACCTGATTGGCCGGGGCAACCCTCCTCAGTGGCAGATGACGATCAGGAAGGCCCCTCCTGGGGTCTACCTCTGGCACATCAGGGCTGTGGCACAGGGCCGCCATGTCATGGGCTACGGCAGTCAGGAGGATGATTCTCACCTGTACGATCCTGACAACATCTACAACCCTGCTCCTCATGCGCTCCACATGCAGCCCAACGAGCTTGATCCTCAGGGCAGCCCGTGACGCCCTGGGAGGCCTTCTACCATCGCAAGCCTAACCTCTCTGCCCTGCGTGTCCATGGAGCCACTGCGTGGGTGTATGTCACACAGCCCAATCGCAACAAGCTGCAGCCTAAAGTTGTCAAGGGGATCTTCGTGGGCTACGCTGTGGGCACCAAGGCATACAAGCTGTGGGTGAATGGCAGACTGGTTATCAGCAAGGACGTGCAGATTGATGAGACTGCTGTTCTTGACCACCATCGCAGCATGCAGCTGCCTGTGCAATCACCTGTGACCAGCGTGCCTGTCTCAGCACCTGCAGCTGCGCCGCCTGCACCTGCGACAGCATCTCCTCCCTCTCAGCTGCCTCCACCTGCAGCGCCTCCACCTTCCCCACCACCACCCTTGCCTCTGCCTCCTCAATCTCCACAGCCGCCTGCCTCCCCGCAGTAGCAACAGTTACAACCTCAGCAGCGGTCGCCTCAGCCGTTGGGCCAAAGCAGTCCCTCCCCCAGCAGACACAGCGCAAGAGCTGCTGGGGGGGAGGCAAGCAGCAGCACCAGCTCTTCCGCTGCCATAGGCAGTGGGAGTGAAGCAGCAAGCAGCAGCAATGGGGGGAGCGACAACAGCGCACCTGGAGTGTCACCAAGGGGATGGCCCAGGTACAGTGGGAGCCCCAACAGAGGCTCAGTGGGAGTCAATCACTTCCCTGGCATTGGCAGATTCAAATTCCCTGGTCTACGACCAATGCCCCTAGCAGCTGCAGGACCAGTTGTCTCACCCTCTGCACATGCCAATCCAGCTCCTGCCTTGGTAGCACCTGAGGCCCCTTTACCTGCTGCCTCAAGAATGCCTGATGCACCCCGTCGCAATCCAGCTCGGTCAAGACAGCTGCCAGAAAGGTTCAGGCAGCCTGAGCTGGGTTCCATGACTGTCAGTGACACGCCATCCAGTGACACACCCACTGTACTTGAGGCCCTGTCAGGACCACAGGCAGACTACTGGCGTGAGGCTATGCACACTGAGCTTGCTTCTTTGCACGCTAATGGCACATGGACTCTGATTGAAAGGCCACCTGGTGCACGAGTGCTGCCCACTAAGTGGGTGCTGAAGATTAAGCGTGATGCCACAGGAGCCATTGAGAAGTTCAAGGCCCGACTGGTGGCAAAGGGCTTTATGCAAGTGTCAGGTGTGGATGTGGGTGATGTGTATGCACCTGTGAGCAAGCACACCACCCTGCGAGCCCTGCTGGCACTGGCAGCTGCACGGGACATGGAGGTACATCAGATTGATGTTGAGGCTGCCTTTCTGAATGGCACGCTGCAGCCTGACGAAGTCATTCACATTCAGCAGCCAGAGGGGTTTGAAGAGGGCAGCCGTAACACTGTGTGCAGGCTGCAAAAGGCTCTGTATGGGCTAAGGCAGGCACCTCGTGCATGGCATGCTAAGCTGAAGCAGGAACTTGAGGGCATGGGGTTTTGTGCCTCTGAGTCTGATCCTGCTCTGTTCATGTTGCCACGGCCATCTGGCACTGTTTATCCCCTTGTGTATGTAGACGATTGCTTACTATGCACAGAAAAGGGCGACTTTGACAGTCTGGACTTTGTCAAGCAGCGCCTGTCCTCTGTTTTTGGCATCAAGGACCTGGGTCAGACCAGGTGGTTCCTGGGCATGCAGATCAGCAGGAACAGGGCACAGGGCACACTGCAGCTTGACCAGCAGCAGTACATCAAAGAGCTACTCAGCACCTACAGCATGACTGAGGCACACAGCAAGGCAGTACCAATGACACCAGGCACCAAGCTAGTTAAGGAGGGTGATGCCTTGGACACTGTGCACCACAGCTACAGTGCCCTGGTAGGTAGTCTGCTTTATCTGTCATGCTGCACAAGGCCTGATATTGCCTACGCAGTGGGAGCACTAGCACGACATTTGGCAGCACCAACACAGCAACACTGGACAGCAGCCAAGGCAGTGCTCAGCTATCTCAAGGGCACAGCCAGCCAGGGTCTGGTCTTTGGGGGCAGTGACAGCCTGCAAGTGTACTATGCAGGAGACAAAGACACTGCACGCAGCACCACTGGGTATGTGTTCACCCTGCACGGTGCAGCCATCTCCTGGTCAAGCAGGCTGCAGCCCACCGTTGCCATGTCCACTGCAGAGGCTGAGTACATGGCCGCATCAGGAGCAGTAAAGGAGGCAGTCTGGCTTAGGAAGCTCATGCAGGACTTGGGCCTGCCTGGCACGTGTGTGAACATCATGTGTGACAACCAGGCTGCCCTGCAACTGCTGAACAATCCCATGGCCTCAGCACGCTCCAAGCACATCAGTGTCCACCACCACTTTGCCAGGGAGCGGGCAGTTCGGGGGGAGGTGATGTTTACCTACTGCAGCACATCAGAGATGGTAGCAGATGTCATGACTAAGCCTTTAGCAGCTGTGAAGCTCGGCTATGCCAAGGAAGGCTGTGGAATCAGCAGCATGTAGACGAGCACAGGCATGTAAGCCTGAAACAGCTTGTTTGTACCCAGCCATGTGTGTGCATGGACCGGGAGTTTGGAGTTGAGTGAAGCACAGGCTTGCATGCCTGGAACAGCTAACATAAGAAGTTGAAGTTGTTTGCGACTCAGTAGCTGCACATCTGAGTGGGAGTGTTGTGAATCATGCCCCGGTGCAGATCTAATCTAGCACCGGTGATAGGTCCAGCTGTCCAGCTTCTGAGTGACTCCGAGTGACAGTTGGTATTTAGCGTGGTGACAGGCATTCGTAGACACCCTCGTCTGGTGTCTCGTCTGTCCCACGCTCTTCTACAGGTATGAGAGCCTGCCTCTGTGCCATGATCTAGGCTCTCGCTGTAATAACCCTCGTCTGGTGTCTCGTCTGTCCCACGCTCTTCTACAGCCACATACTCGGCAATCAACCTCGCGGCCACTCAGCTGGTCCAGCAGCGCAGAAGCATACCTGTGAGGCAGCTCGGTGCGAGGATCTCACCTCGCAGCCCACCTCGCAGCCATTTTCCTCGCAGCCAGCCTCGCAGCCAGTTTCGCAGCCAGCCTCGCAGCCAGCCTCGCAGCCAGCATCGCAGCTAGCCTCGCGGCCAGTTTCCTCGCAACGATTCTCCGCAATGAATCGCAAGCATTGATGCACCAACGCAAGGCAGGTGCAACGTGTTGTGAGCAGCGAAGAGGCCAGACGGACTATGGTAAGAGCTTAGGACCAAGGTAAGAGCTTAGAAGGAGCTAGCATTGCGCAGCATAGCCCTTAGTATCCAGCCTAACCGCTACCACACCTGGTTGCTGCAGGTCTTACAACCACGCCTAGTACCCCCCTGATTACCACCCCCTCCCAGTCCCCCTCACCACCACCACCACCACCACCACCACCACCACCACCACCACCACCACCACCACCACCACCACCACCACCACCACCACCACCACCACCACCACCACCACCACCACCACCACCACCACCACCACCACCATTTCATCACCTCTCACAACGTTCCCACTGTTGCCTCCCTTGTGTTGCCTCCCTTGTGTTGCAGCCCAGCCCAGCCCAGCCCAGCCCAGCCCAGCCCAGCCCAGCCCAGCCCAGCCCAGCCCAGCCCAGCCCAGCCCAGCCCAGCCCAGCCCAGCCCAGCCCAGCCCAGCCCAGCCCAGCCCAGCCCAGCCCAGCCCAGCCCAGCCCAGCCCAGCCCAGCCCAGCCCAGCCCAGCCCAGCCCAGCCCAGCCCAGCCCAGCCCAGCCCAGCCCAGCCCAGCCCAGCCCAGCCCAGCCCAGCCCAGCCCAGCCCAGCCCAGCCCAGCCCAGCCCAGCCCAGCCCAGCCCAGCCCAGCCCAGCCCAGCCCAGCCCAGCCCAGCCCAGCCCAGCCCAGCCCAGCCCAGCCCAGCCCAGCCCAGCCCAGCCCAGCCCAGCCCAGCCCAGCCCAGCCCAGCCCAGCCCAGCCCAGCCCAGCCCAGCCCAGCCCAGCCCAGCCCAGCCCAGCCCAGCCCAGCCCAGCCCAGCCCAGCCCAGCCCAGCCCAGCCCAGCCCAGCCCAGCCCAGCCCAGCCCAGCCCAGCCCAGCCCAGCCCAGCCCAGCCCAGCCCAGCCCAGCCAGCCCAGCCCAGCCCAGCCCAGCCCAGCCCAGCCCAGCCCAGCCCAGCCCAGCCCAGCCCAGCCCAGCCCAGCCCAGCCCAGCCCAGCCCAGCCCAGCCCAGCCCAGCCCAGCCCAGCCCAGCCCAGCCCAGCCCAGCCCAGCCCAGCCCAGCCCAGCCCAGCCCAGCCCAGCCCAGCCCAGCCCAGCCCAGCCCAGCCCAGCCCAGCCCAGCCCAGCCCAGCCCAGCCCAGCCCAGCCCAGCCCAGCCCAACCCTACTCTCCCACACTGCACTTCCTACTGAGGTGATGTAACGTGCAGCCTCATAAAGGCGACGTTGGACCGTTTGAACCATATGTAATACTGAGCCGGCCGCGAGGGCACTCGAGCCGCGGGCACTGTAACAGTCGGCCACAAGGCACCACCGTGAGAAGGCTAGGGCTTAGAACGGGGCCCCCTGGAATCGAACCAGTTGTCCTCACAGCTTACGCTGCTAGGCTTTACCTGCCAACTCACACTAATGCGGTGTGACCGATATCCTGTAGCTGCCTCGGGTTAACCGCGACAGCCCAGACGACACTAAGGGACTACGCGGAGCGCGCCCTTACATTCCTCCCCCCCAAGGGGATGTCCGTTCCGCCTCGGGTTAAACCGGAGACTCGCAAGACCTAGGTCTCACTAGGTCAGCTACTGGGTACCATGAAGGTAGAGCCAGGTCACAGCTGGGTGTGGTCAGAGACCAACTGTAATAGGGGGAGTGTAACACATAACAGTAGGCTTTGAAAGCACAGAGAGAGAGAGTGCCACAATGCAGCAGCGCAGCAGCATGCATGCATGGGACTTATGTAAGATGATGGATAGCATTGTATTTAGCCAAGATCTTGTCACAGCCAGTCAGGTGGACCTGGGCTCCCAGTTGTTGTGAGTTGAGTCATAAAGCTCTCACTGCACAAGGTAGAAACTGGCTTTGTTGTCTTTCACACCCAGGTGGTCAAGCAAACGCTCAACATAGTACACAGGAGTCTCATCCATCCATGTCACAGGAGGTGGCATGAAGCCAACATCAGTGCCAGTATATGGCTTGATGAGTGACACATGGAAGACAGGGTGCAGACGGCTCATGCTGGCAGGCAGGTCTAGCTTGACAGCTACTGCACTAACCAGAAGCAGGATCTCAAAGGGACCCACATACCTAGGTATGAGCTTTCGAGCCTTCCCAGGCCTAAGCTTGAGGTTCTTGGTGCTGAGCAACACCTTCCGGCCCACCTTGTACTCAATCGTCACGCCTGGCCTTATTGGCATAGGCAGCCTGACGGGATTGGGCTGCAGCCATGCACTTCCTGGCATTGGCAACAGCATCCTGCCACCAACGGGTAAAGGCATGAGCAGAGGGACAACGGCCACCATAAGGCAGGTCACGTAGGCCAACAGTCACAGGGGACTGACCTGTGTTGACCAGGAAGGGGGTGGACTGGATGGATTCCTGCCACGAGTTGTTGACAGCAAACTCAGCCAAGGCTAAGTAGTCAGGCCAGTCAGATTGAGTAGGGGAGATATAGTGCCTAAGCATCTCGTCTAACACACGGTTATACCTCTCTGTCTGGCCATCTGACTCAAGATGATAAGATGATGAGAGGGCAGGCTTAGAGCCACAGCGCCTCATGACCTCCCGCTAGAACACACTGGTGAACAGTGAGCCACGGTCAGAGATCAGCTCAGCATGCATGTCATGCAGCCTATACACATTGTCAATGAACAGATGTGCAAAACGGCATGCTTTCATGTCTTTACGGCATAGCACAAAGTGCACCATCTTGCTGAGCCTGTCCACAAAGACACAGATAGCATCATACCCGTGTGACCCAGAGGGTAGCTTGGTAATGAAGTCCATGGACACAGACTCCCAGCGGTAGTCAGGTATAGACAACGGGTTGAGTAGGCCACCTGGCTTCAAGTTGGACGCCTTGTCACATTGACAGGCATCACATGTGGACACATAGTACCTGACGTTTGCACGCATTGTGTTACACCAAAACACACGTGACACACGTTCCAGGGTTTTGCTGATGCCCACATGACCTGTATAGACTGCATCATGCATCTCGTGTAAGATGTGATTGCGCAGCTCAGAGTCATTGGGGACCACTACCTTATCCTTACTAGTGAGCCGCCATAGGCCATGTGTGTCCTGGTACATGCTGGACAGATCAGCTTCAGCAGTAAACGCAGGGTCAAGCCGGTATCCTTGGATGTGTTGATCAGACAGATCCAAAGGATGGGCAGGAGCCGCAGGATAGTGCACTGAGGTGTCAGATGTAGAGGTGACCAAGGGGACAAAGTCCTTGTTATGGCTTGTATCAGTAGTATTTGCAGTAGCTTCTGGAGTTAAGGAGGATTTCGCAGTGACTGCAGCAGGGGCATTGGCCTCAAGGGCACGAGCCACACTAGCTCCCTCCCCCTCACAGGAAAGTTGGGCCCGCCTTCTGGTGGTCATGACACACACAGTGGCACCTTCCTGGAGGCCAGTAGACAACCGGGATAAAGGATTTGCTGGGTTGACAAGGCCAGGAATGTACTCCAGCCTAAAGTCAAACCTAGACAGCAGTTCCATCCACCTAGCCTGACGCCTAGACAAAGTCTTTTGTGTAGGCAGTGAAATCAAAGGCTAATGATTGGTGAACAGAGTGAATGGCACACCTTCAAGGTAGCAACGCCATTCTTTTCAGGCAGAGACAAGAGCTAACATCTCTTGCTCACCTGTGGTGTAATTGACCTCAGCAGAGGACAACTTCTTGCTGAGATAAGCAAGGGGGTACCCATCCTGCATCAGGACTGCGCCTACTCCTTGGAGTGAGGCATCACAGTACACCTGGAAGGGTTGGGTATGATCTGGCAGGCGCAGCATGGGCACGTTAGCCACAGCAGACTTAAGCTCATGGAAGGCAAGACGTTCATGGTCAGGCCAGGAGTGCCATGGGAATGTGGCACTGAGCTTCCCACACAGATCAGTCAAGGGTGCTGAGATGGCACTGAAGCCTTGCACAAACTTGCGAACAAAGTTGGCAGCACCCAGGAATGACTGCAGCTGGGTCAGGGAGGAAGGGAGAGGCCAGTCAGCGACGGCTCTCACCTTATCAGGATCCACTGAGATAGCACCAGCTGTGATCACATGGCCAAGGAATTTCAGGGTGAGCTGCATAAACTCACATTTGGACATCTTGGCAAACAACTTGTTAGCACGCAGCAGGTCAAAGACGAGGCGTAGGTGTTGCATGTGATCAGGTAAAGACTTAGACATGACCAGTATGTCATCTAGATAGACTAGTGCACACTTCCCCAGAACAGGTGCAAAAGCATCGTTCATGACACGCTGGAAAGTGGCAGGTGCATTGGTCAGGCCAAAGGACAGTACCTTGAATTGGAAGTGACCCTCAGGAGTCCTGAAGGCAGTGTTGGGGGCGGCCTCAGGGGTGATCCTGATCTGGTGATAACCAGCTTGTAGGTCAAGGGAGGAGAAGACAGAACACCCTGATAACCTGTCAAACAGATCATCAATCCTGGGCAAGGGGTACTGGTCACGTAGTGTAAGCTTGTTGAGTTGACGGTAGTCAATGCACATACAAAGCTCACCAGACTTCTTTTGCACAAACAGGATGGGGGCAGCATAGGGAGCGGAGCTGGGCTCAATCATACCTTTGGCCAGGTAGTCCTTGATCTGCTTCTTGAGTTCCTCCTGCTCAGGTTTACTGAGACGGTACATGGGTGTCACAGGTGGACGAGAGTCAGGGACCAGTGGTATGGTATGACCCACAGGACGTTCTGGGGGGGTACTAGTGATTGGTTTAAAAACATCACTGTACTCATTGAGGAGAGCTTGGAGCTCAGCTTTAATAGCTGCAGGTATGTGAGGGTTGTCAATGTCACTGGGGTTACCAGGACTGGCAGAGGCAGAGCCATCAGCCATGACCATAGCAACCACAACACGGCCTCCATTAGGGAGCCACCTGGACGCCTGGGTTGCTGAGATTAATTCAGGCTTGGCTCTGAGAGCATTGATTGAAAAGGCAGGGTTTGGTCTTACAGACGAACAGAACCCAGCACCCTTTGGTACTGCCACAGCAGGACATGGCAGTGTTACAGCAGTCTTGCAACCAGCAGCCAAAGAAAGAGTTTTACTCTTATAAGAAAGGGTGGCCTCACTCACGATAAACAAGGACCGGTCGCGATTGGACCGACCATAGCTCTATGAAAACTAGAGTAGAAGGCCGTTCGAACGGTACAAGTCTTACGTGAATCCGTGCATCCGTTGCAACGTAATTTGGCCGCGATTTTCTTCAATTTTAAATCTGTACAGATTCCTAAGGTTAGCTATCTGTACAGATGTCTGCAACGCTATCTGTACAGATTGTCATTAGCTATCTGTACAGATGCCTCCTTAGCTATCTGTACAGATGCGCCTTTTAGCTATCTGTACAGATGCCTCTAAGCTATCTGTACAGATGCTTTGAGCTATCTGTACAGATGCCTCTTTGCTATCTGTACAGATGCTTCTTTGCTATCTGTGCAGATGCTTGCTTTGCTATCTGTACAGACGCTTGTTTTGCTATTTGTACAGACGCTTGTTTGAGTATCTGTTCGGACGCTTGTTACATATCTTCTTGTCCAAACACCCCGCAACACCTCGCTACAACCCCGCAATACACATGCATTGACGCCCAAACACCTCGCAACACCTCGCTACACCCCCGCAAAACACATGTATTGACACCCAAACACCCCGCAACACCCCCGCAAAACACATGTATTGACACCCAAACACCCCGCAACACCTCGCTACACCCCCGCAAAATACATGTATTGACACCCAAACACCCCGCAACACCTCGCTACACCCCCGCAAAATACATGCATTGACACCCAAACACCCCGCAACACCTCGCTACACCCCCGCAAAATACATGCATTGACACCCAAACATTCCGCAACACCCCCGCAAAACACATGTTTAACACCCAGACACCCCGCAACACCTCACTACGCTACTCCTATACACATGTCTTCGTCCACCATCACTCCGAGACACCTCCCTATGGGAATGCTAAGCATATGCATTAATGCATTAACGACTTGCAACACCTCCGCATGAGGTGACAAGGTGGCAACACCATACAACACCAACAATGACATCACCAACAACAACACCAACAACACCACCACCACACCACACCATGGTGACAACACAAGAACACAACGACACACCACACCACAATGACAACACAACAACATCGCAACAAGACAAGCATATGCATTGATGCATCAACGACATGCAACACCTCTACATAAGGTGAC
This sequence comes from Haematococcus lacustris, assembly GCA_030144725.1. NCBI lineage: Eukaryota > Viridiplantae > Chlorophyta > Chlorophyceae > Chlamydomonadales > Haematococcaceae > Haematococcus > Haematococcus lacustris. The sequence goes on from JASKMD010000019.1 coordinate 3,488,890, forward strand.
AAGGTGCCAACAACACACAACAATAACAACATCAACAACACAATGACACACTACACACACCACCACACACCACCACACACCACACAAGTGACAAGTGACCGGGTGCAAGTTCATAGCCTCATCTTTCGTGCTCCCGCTATCCTTCACCCACCACACTACCATTGACGCCCACCTACCAAACCTACACCTATGCCATGTCGCACAACAAGCATGGGCTGGCAACCACTCAAGTGCTCCACCATCTAGCTATCGTCCCCTTTGGAGAGGGATGGGTAGGGTCATTGTGGTGTGTGGGCATGGCATGGCATGGGTGGGCTGGGTGGGCTGATACTACACAGATAAATGCCTAAGTTGAGCCACCCCAAACATCGCGATCTCTTGGTTCTTGGGTGAAACTCCGCGATTTTTTTCCGCGCACCACCGCTAGAGGTGGTTGCGACGATGGTTGAAGGGTCGCGCCATGCAATGGCAGGTCGGCTGGTGAGATCTGGACTTCGCCGCTTCCACCCATTTTAACCGCCCAACGGCTTAAGGCCGCGCCCCGCCAGCCCTGAGCTTCTTGCGCCGCCTGCGCCGCACTTCCAGACTCTTCGGTGGGCGTCACAACCGCGGCACTGGGTGCGCTTCGCCTTGCTGCCGCTTACGTGCCGGGGCACGCGCGGAATCGGGCATGAAAATGGCCCATGCAGCAAATTTTGGCTTGCACTTGACCTGACCTGCAGCCCCAGCCCCAGCCCCGATGGCCCTCCCACCCGCCAAGCCTTTGAGGGCGTCTAGCAAGGCTTCTGCTGACAAAGCCTTGGGGGCTGGCAAGCTGGCCGCTGCCATCAAAGCCTACTTCAAGCACCCCAGGGGCACTGCGCTCCCTTCATTGCGTGCCCTGGCCCAACAGCATGGAGTCAGCCGCTCCACCCTCAGCGACTTTATCAACATGGGGGGTAGGGTTGCTACAAGGTGGAGACCGACAGCTTTAATTGAGGCAGAGGAGATGCAGCTGGTCAACATTGTCAAGGGGGCCAAAGCGCAGGGAAGGGGTGTGACCAGATTGGACCTCCTTGGAGCAGTGCAGTGGGCCTGCGAGTTCCGTGTGAGCAAGGGCCTGCCACACTCCTTCCCTGATGCAAGCCCGAGCAGCAAATGAAGCCATTGAAATAATAATGAATTTATTAGTATGAATTAATATCATAATAAACCATACTAAACAAAGCCATTGAAGCGTGCGTTTGCCAAGACCCCCCCAACAACGCCTATACCCCCCCAACAAGTAGCAGCTGCTGGCAGCTGCCAAAGCCTCCATCCAAGCTGGCAAGCAGGTAACACCATGGAATTGCCTACATGTGACCAACGATATGATGGATGCAGCTGTTAGTTGCTCAATGAAGGAGCAACCTCCGTTGTATTTCCGGGCAGTGGACCAGTTCTACGACAGGCATGAGCTGGAAGAGCAGCTTTCCATGAGGGCAGCGAAGTATGGCAGAGGGGCTCGCGTGTAGGGGGGGGGGGCACATCGTGATGCTTTAGCTTTCGACTCACAACACAGCTTTTATGTGGATTTTTGGTGCCATCAGGGCCTCAACCCCATAGTAATGACATGCCTGAAGTGGGGGTAGCAAGTGTCTGTGAGAGTTGGCTGTGAAGGGGCTGGCTCAACTTAGGTTACTTTAGTTTGAAAACCCATGTTTTCGGGTGGGCTCCACTTTCCGGGCTGCAGCTGCCCAACCACTTTGACTCGTGAAAAAACATGGGCACTGACGGGTAGTAGACTTCAAGCTCTACACGTGGGTATGAGTTGCTTGCCGAGCAGCCAACCCGTTGTGAGACTACACTGTTTTCTGGAAGAAAGTGGCTCAACTTAGGCATTTATCTGTGTACGGGAACCCACTCCAAGCTGCCCACTCCATGTTGCCCGCTCCGAGTTGCTACGCCAAGGGTAGGGTAGGGAGAGGGCTGCTACGCCAAGGGTAGGGTAGGGAGAGGGCTGCTACGCCAAGGGTAGGGTAGGGAGAGGGTTGCACATCGTGCGTGCGTTGTGGGGCGGGGGGTGGGAAAGGGGGGAGGTAGGTGGGGTGGCAAACTTGGAGGTGGTGGGACAGGGGAGGGGAGGGGGAAGGGGGAAGGAGGAAGGGGGGAAGAGGGAAGGGCTGACAATGGGACCTGCAGTAAACAAGGAGCAACTTTGCGGTTAGGCTGGGCATCGGACCACTCATGTGCAAGGGCTGGCCACTCACACTTTGCTAGCGCCACTTCTATACCTACCTGGCAGCGCCTCCATGGCTGCAGCTCCTGGCTGCTCCTGCGCTCCATGCGCCTGCTTCTTGTGGTAGGGTGATGGAGGAGGGGGTGGGGGTGGGGGTGGGGGTGGGGGTGGGGGTGGGGGTGAGGGTGGGGGTGGGGGTGGGGGTGGGGGTGGGGGTGGGGGTGGGGGTGGGGGTGGGGGTGGGGGTGGGGGTGGGGGTGGGGGTGGGGGTGGGGGTGGGGGTGGGGGTGGGGGTGGGGGTGGGGGTGGGGGTGGGGGTGGGGGTGGGGGTGGGGGTGGGGGTGGGGGTGGGGGTGGGGGTGGGGGTGGGGGTGGGGGTGGGGGTGGGGGTGGGGGTGGGGGTGGGGGTGGGGGTGGGGGTGGGGGTGGGGGTGGGGGTGGGGGTGGGGGTGGGGGTGGGGGTGGGGGTGGGGGTGGGGGAGGGGGAGGGGGAGGGAAGGGGGATGGGTGTGGCCACTAGAACCTGCAAACAACAACAAGGGCATGACAGGAGGTCAGAGTTGGGACCACACAGTTACAAGGTCATGACAGGCGGTCAGAGTTGGTGAGGGATGTGAGATGATAGGTAGGGGTAGGGAGGGGAGGTGACGGAGAGGGCTGGGCTGGGCTGGGCTGGGCTGGGCTGGGCTGGGCTGGGCTGGGCTGGGCTGGGCTGGGCTGGGCTGGGCTGGGCTGGGCTGGGCTGGGCTGGGCTGGGCTGGGCTGGGCTGGGCTGGGCTGGGCTGGGCTGGGCTGGGCTGGGCTGGGCTGGGCTGGGCTGGGCTGGGCTGGGCTGGGCTGGGCTGGGCTGGGCTGGGCTGGGCTGGGCTGGGCTGGGCTGGGCTGGGCTGGGCTGGGCTGGGCTGGGCTGGGCTGGGCTGGGCTGGGCTGGGCTGGGCTGGGCTGGGCTGGGCTGGGCTGGGCTGGGCTGGGCTGGGCTGGGCTGGGCTGGGCTGGGCTGGGCTGGGCTGGGCTGGGCTGGGCTGGGCTGGGCTGGGCTGGGCTGGGCTGGGCTGGGCTGGGCTGGGCTGGGCTGGGCTGGGCTGGGCTGGGCTGGGCTGGGCTGGGCTGGGCTGGGCTGGGCTGGGCTGGGCTGGGCTGGGCTGGGCTGGGCTGGGCTGGGCTGGGCTGGGCTGGGCTGGGCTGGGCTGGGCTGGGCTGGGCTGGGCTGGGCTGGGCTGGGCTGGGCTGGGCTGGGCTGGGCTGGGCTGGGCTGGGCTGGGCTGGGCTGGGCTGGGCTGGGCTGGGCTGGGCTGGGCTGGGCTGGGCTGGGCTGGGCTGGGCTGGGCTGGGCTGGGCTGGGCTGGGCTGGGCTGGGCTGGGCTGGGGAGTTGGGTAGGGAAGGGGCTTTTTTCTCCTCGCTGCTTCTGGCTGCTGCTCTACACCATCGCAGCCTTGCCTGCAATCACCAAGCATACTACACATGTGATGCTCATGGTCAAGGCTGTTGCCACACTCCTGGCAAGCATGGCAAGCCTATGCTGATGCCACACACCTGTTGCTTTGAGTCATGCCATGTAGTTGTAGCTGTTGTTGTGCACTTGAAGTGTTTGACAACAAGACAAGACATGCTGGACATTTGCTGCACCTCGAGGTTGCACCTCCTAACTGCTCCGAGTGCTTATTCGCCCCACCGCTGTGCGCTTTCCCCTTCTCCTCCGATCTTATCTTTGCTATCTCACTTGCACAAGCAACGCATGACACATTGATGCTATGCGATCGCACCTGTGTAGTCTTTGTCCATTCTCTTGCTTCCCTTACTCCACCGACCCGCGCCTCCCTTGCTCCTCCGATCCGACTGCTTATCGCCGCGCCTCCTGGCTACGACTTGTTAATGTACCTTCTGGCTCCTAGTCGCGCTTCCTCATTGTGACTGGTCGCAGATGCCTGCGAGGCTGGAGGCTGATAGTGGCCGACATGGGGGCTACTTCGCGAAGTCGCGACCTTAAGCCTAGTTGTGAGGCTACTCGTAGCTGGTCGTGGCTGCTTTGAGGATTGGTCTTAGTGTGCATGCGGTTTGGCTGCATGGTACTTCAAATGCCGAGGTGTGCGTCTGTACAGATAAATACCCCCGGGAATCTGTACAGAAACACCTCTTGCCATCTGTACAGATACCACTTGTCGACATCTGTACAGATTTTATCCTTGCTATCTGTTCAGATTTAATCTTGGGGCATCTGTACAGATAATTATAGGTTAATCTGTACAGATGCTTATTATCGCCATCTGTACAGATAAATACCCCCGGGAATCTGTACAGAAACACCTCTTGCCATCTGTACAGATACCACTTGTCGACATCTGTACAGATTTTATCCTTGCTATCTGTTCAGATTTAATCTTTGGGCATCTGTACAGATATTTATATGTTTGTCTGTACAGATGCTAATTATCGCCATCTGTACAGATATACATCCCCGGGAATCTGTACAGATAGCCTCTCACTATCTGTACAGATGTTACCTTAATGCTATCTGTACAGATTTACCTATAAATATCTGTACAGATGCCAACAATTAAGAATCTGTACAGATATCCCAAAATAATCTGTACAGATTCCTAAGGTTAGCTATCTGTACAGATGCAAGGAAGGCATCTGTACAGATGCCGCATATCCTTGGGGCCATCGACAGCATCTGTACAGATGGCGGGCCCATTAGACGGGCATCTGTACAGATTCCCAAAAAGGGGGGGGTACCTCGCGCGCGGATCGATGTATCTTCGCAACCGCTGCGAGTTAGGACTTCCTTCAAGAGCGAGGTCCCCCTTAAACTCAACGCTCTATCGTTCTATCGGAGCAGAAAGTCCATCCGATGCAAAAAAGGCCCCCGCGTCGGCCTTATTTATCGTGAGTGCTTGTTGGCAAAAAGCCACTCATCACCCAGGAGCACGTCATAGCCTCGCACAAAGCTGGGCATGACTGTCAGCTTGCTTGTGATACAGTGACCAGGCAGACATAAGTCTACAGTGGCAAACTGATTGCAAGACAGAGTGGTGTTGTCAGCCAGGGACCACTGTTGTGCTTTGGGGAGAGACTCCAATGGCAGTGCATGCTTCAAAGCAAAGGCAGTGCTGATAAAGGAGTGTGTGGCACCAGTGACCAGCAGCCAGCAGCCAGCAGCCACTGATGAGCTTTGCAGCACAAGCTTTATGGCAATGTGGGCTTGACAGCAAAGTCGGTGCCGATCAATGAGTGTGTGGGGTTACAGCATACAGCCAGTCATCACCCAAAAACACATCATACCGCGGTGCGGCGGGGCAGCAGACGGCGGAGCCGTGGAAGCTGCAGGGTAGGCACGGGGAGTGGCGGAGCCACCAGCGCCACCGGCGCGACCGGAGTGACCAGGCCGGAGTAAGAGTGAGGGCTGCCAGGACGGCGGCGATCTGCGGACGAACAGCAGCCACAACACTAACACCACCACACTTGCTTGGGGTGACCCCAGAACCAGCAGCATCTACATTGCCCTTGTGGTTGTGTATGGCTGAAGCCACAGCATCGTCAAGAGTGGGGTGTGCCAAGGACATGAAGTCCTTTGCCACTGGGCCAGTTGGGGGGTGAGGCCCCCCTAAACAGTGACCACAGTCAAAGCCATGTTCATGCACCCTGTACCACACAAAGTGATGGTATTGCTGGAGTATGTAATGTACTCCTGCAGGGTCACACTTAGAGACATGCACAACAGCTTAGAGTTGATTAGCTAGCCATGAGCATGGTTAAGGTCAGGCACAAAGTCCTCCCCTACCATCTCGATGAAGTGCTTGCAAAGATAGTCTCATGGGGTATACCCACTGTGTATCAAGGCATCTGAATACCTGATGGACTTGAACATGAGCATGGCAGTGCAAGGGCAGGATTAAGGTTATTGTTAGCACATTGCACCTCCAGATCCTTAAGGAAGGTGACAGCACGTTTACCCTGAGCAAGGCTGTTATCAGACCAACGCTCAACAGGGGGCAAGCCCCTGTGGGGGTGCACCACAGCGTCAGGTGCCAAAGGCACAGCAGCAGGTGGGAGTGGGGCAGAGCCACCAGCTAGCCCAGCATACTTCTGACGGATTGCAGCATTAGATGCTGATGGCTTGGGGACAGGCCTACTAGGGCTCTGTCCTACGGGAGTCCAGCCAGAGGCAGGAGCACCCTGGGCCACTGTGGCTTGTGCAGCAGTGTATGCAGCACGTGCAACAGATGCAGCAGCAGCAGTAGTGCATGGAGCATTGTGCACAGCAGGTTGGGCAGCAGGCTGGGCAGCAGAGGCACCATTACCTTCATGGGCTGCAGCATAAGCATGGGGACCTGTAGACCCACCTGCAGGCTGGGGACCAGCCTCCTGCAAGCCAATAGACTGATGTGCAACAGCAGCAACACTGTGCACAGCAGGCTGGGCAGCAGGTTGAGCAGCAGGCTGAGCAGCAGAGGTGCCATTGCCTATAAGGCTGCAACAGAAGCATGGGGACATGTAGACCCACCTGCAGGCTGGGGACCAGCCTCCTGCAAGCAAGCAGACTGGGGTACACCAGCATTAGCAGCAAGTCGACGAGCAGTGAAACATTGCATGTCGAAGATGCTAGCCACAGTATTGCAAGGCTGCATTTCTGCTTGCATGGAGGGCTGAGCCCGGCTGGGGCGCAAGAGCAAAAGCATCAGCGCGACTTACCCCAGCAGCAACGGCTTCAGCAGCGGCAAGGCTCTGCGTGAATAGCGCCCAGGAGGTCCTCGCGGGCCAGGAGGCCGGCCGGAGCTACTCACTAGGCACGTCCCGCTCGCCAGCTTTTTCGCCACAGTCACGCTCGCCTGCAAGGTCGACATTCCCTACAATGCACTGGCCCGCTCATAGAGAGAGTCCAGATATGCCTTATTTTCGGCCCCATTTCGGCGAGCTCGATGCTTTGTGTGTTCCGAGGTTTTGTTTAAGAGCGCTTAGCGCGAGCCTAATCCTCTGCAGTGACTGTGTAAGTCACGCGAACACTTCGAACCATCTTTTACATGGTCGAGGCGGAGAGTTTACAGTAATTGGCTTATCGGTCGGAAACCACTTGTAACGTGCAGCCTCATAAAGGCGACGTTGGACCGTTTGAACCATATGTAATACTGAGCCGGCCGCGAGGGCACTCGAGCCGCGGGCACTGTAACAGTCGGCCACAAGGCACCACCGTGAGAAGGCTAGGGCTTAGAACGGGGCCCCCTGGAATCGAACCAGTTGTCCTCACAGCTTACGCTGCTAGGCTTTACCTGCCAACTCACACTAATGCGGTGTGACCGATATCCTGTAGCTGCCTCGGGTTAACCGCGACAGCCCAGACGACACTAAGGGACTACGCGGAGCGCGCCCTTACAGGTGAGGACAAAGGAAGGTGGGTTGTAATGGAGGGCTGCTACACCTGCCCCTCCATCTGCCAGCTCTACATCTCCCTACTCTAATGGTGAGTGCATCCAGTACCCATGTCCAATGTTTGCTTCCGTTGACAAATCGTCACACCATTGCCGCAGGTCTTGTGCGCCTACACCTGAGACTATCGATGCCCTCCCCACTTCTCTCGCCCTCCCCATGGACCTCTCCTTCCCTTCCCTCCCCTTCCTCCCCTTCCTCCCACACACATATACACCACACCCCAGCAAAAGGTGAGTGCAGGTATGTGGCACCCTGTACCCACCTTAACCGCTAGCATGCCCCTTGTCACGCTGCAGGATTGATCGTCACACCCTTCCCCATCCCCTTGTCCTCCCCTTTCCCACGCCCACCACCAACGCCCAGCTTGTCGTCCCTCCACTTCCACCTCTACCCACCCCCCACTTCCCCCCTCCCCGTCACCTCTCCCCTGACATCCCAGCAGCCAGGAGAAAGCCCACCCCACCCACCCTCTTCCCACCCCTCCCTTCCCCCTCTCCCTCCCTCTCCCCTCCCATACTTGTCAAGCCTCCTCTTCCCCTCTCCCACCCTTCGATTGACGTGGCATCGCAACCCCCACCTCACCCCACCTTCCCTTCCCTACACCCTACACTCCCCACCGCAGTCCCACCCCACTGGCGCAAGGGATCACTCCTGGCAAATAAGGGCTGGCTGGCTCGGCAAACTTGCGAGTTGAGGTCTGAGACTTGGTATGTAGGCTGCTGTGACCTAGTGGAGGAGAAGACTCCCTTGGGCCAAAGTGTAATTCTTGATCGTTGTGGTGCTGCTGGACCATCAGCTGGGCCCTCACCCCGAATTTGGCTAAAGGGAGATGGCGCCAACTGACTGAAGTGACTTTTTAAAATTTCTGAGTATGAGGAGTTGTCAGGCATCAGAATAGAAGCACAACCTAGTAGGTAGCATGTGCAAAGTCAGTGCCAGTAAGGAATGGGGGCCAGTTTACTGAAACCCTGCACTAGGTTTACTCTCTGTTTGAGGCACAAATAGCCTTTGAAACCTTGTGCAAGGTTTTAATTGACCTTGTGCAGGGTTTCGCAAACCTTGTGCAAGGTTTCAAGACCGTGTGCAGGGTTTTGCCGACCTTGTGCAGGGTTTCGATCCAAGCATTGATTTTTTCTAAGTCAACCCTGACCTTGTGCAAGGTTTCGCTAGAGAAGAAGAAGAAGAAGACTACTCCGGTATTCACCGGCGTGCATTAAGGGAGGAGCTACCGCCTGGGGCGCGGCCTGCTCCCACCAATCAAGCAGGAAAAGAGGCAACCCCCCTACCCTCCCTCCCTCTTAGTAGCCCTGAGTCTGTAGCTTGTCTTTGCGATGGAGTGGGCTGTCTCCACTGCGTGTCTTGTTAGCTTGTGTAACAGTTTGGTAGTGTTGCCTTGTGAGACCCCCAAGTCCAGGAGGTGTTGCCGTGTGTGTGCTTCATACGTTATGCCACCTATGCCCAGGAGGATGGGTCTAATCTCAACCATGTGGCCTTCCTTGCGTAAGGTTTGAGCTAGATTGGTGTGTTGGTTGAGTGCCCTGTCTAATTGATCCGTCCACCTTGAGGCCGAGCAGTACTTGATTTCTATGATGGTGACCCGTTTTGTGACTTTGCCGCTTTTGCCCGCCTTCGCTTGCGGCGTCACCATGAGTGTATCTGGTCTAGTGGTGTTTTTGGTTGCCGCTGTTTTCAGTCCGAGTGCTCGTAGCGTTGTGTGTAGTGTGTCGTTAGGGAGGTCAAGGTTTTCCTTCGCGCCCTTCTCCCAGCTGCCGGTGTCCGCAAACCGGATGTACCCGCCCAGGGTTCCCTTGCTGATAGCTTTGACGATGAGGCGACCGGCCCCGTTGTGCCTTTCTTGCACAAGCGGTAAGGTCTCGCTGCAGCCCGAAAGGAGGTGAGTGGCACTGTCGGCTTCCCCGCAAAGTGGGCAACGGTCGTCAGTCGCCCGTTTCCAGCGCAGAGCTAGCTTTTGGTTGTAGAGCCCGCCGGTGCGGTAGAGTAGGGCAGTTCGTTGTGCGTGGGTGGAGATGTGCGCGTCGGTCATCACTCTTTCGCCCGCGCCTGGTGCTGCGACCTTCGTGATTTCTTGGGACATCAGGTAGTAGATGCTGTCTTGGTTGGCAAGGCCAAGCTTGTGTTTGCGGTGCATATGTGCTCGCACGCTTTGGCGGCAATCCGGCAATGGGGCGGGGATTTCGCCGTCGGCTTCGTTGCTGAGCCAGGTGTTGGTCTCTTTCCGTGTGGTCGGGTGGTAGGCCGGGGTGTTGGCAAGCTCTGGGTGTAGCGCCGCGTGCTTGGCGAGGGCATCGGCGCCTTCGTTGCCGATAATTCCCGAGTGGGCCCGGACTTTGTAGAATTGGATCGTGACGGGGCTATCGATGATAAGGGTAGCAATCGCGGTCAGGATGTCGTTGTGCCTGTGTGTGATGAGCGACATCGGGTTAGCGAGGGCTCGGCGGATCTGGTAGATAGAGCAGAGGCTGTCGGTGGCGATGCGTTTGGCCCCCGCTGTGAGTGCCGCGTGTATCGCCGTGAGTTCCGCCTTGTTAATGGTGTTGCTTTCTGGGTCGTCCAGGGCGACGGTGATGAGGACGTTGGTCTCCGGGATATAAACCCCCGCCCCGACGCTCGCTGGGGCTGCCCCCGAGGTCTTAATGCAGCTGCCGTCCGAGTACGCGAGCGTGGCCCATTCGGTGATGGCCATCCGTGGTTGCGTCGTGGAGTGTTGCGTGAGCTGTTGGTGGCTGCGTTGGTGCCCCGCGGTAGGGAGGTCCCTGTCCAACGGCAGGCGCATGTGTTGTTTGTGGCCGCTGGGGGGTGTGGCCGGCTGGCTTTGATTCGTGGGTCTGTTGTGGATTGGGTGTGTGTCTCGTTGAGGGTGGAGGGCAGTGGCAGTGCTAGCCAGCCATGCTTGGGGTTTGCCTTTGGTGACGAGTTGTTGTCCCGCTGCATTCCAGATGACGTAGATGTGGAGGGTGGCGTGCTTGCCTGACTTGGTGCAGTTGGTCTTGGTGGGGGGTATGCTTGCCAGGTGCTGGCAGTATTCTGGGTAGCGTCTTAGGGTGTCGATGTGTTTGGGGTAGGAGATGCCCTTTTTCCCAGGGATCAGCATGATGGTGGCCATGGCCTCCTCCTGGGTAGCTGAGTGTATAGCATGGTTGACGCATTTCAGGGCCACCGCATCGTCTGCCGGTACGTTCCATGTGGATAGCCCAGTGTGGCGTACCAGTAGGCAGTTGTGGTGTGCGCCAAAGGCCGTGTCATTGATGTCAGGGCTCCAGTAGGTAGTAGTTTCCGGTCTAACTGTGAGTGGATCAGCCCACCTTTGGACGGTGCTAGTGAAGGATCGTGTGGTGTGCAGGGTGGTAAGGGCCCTGTCCTGTGCCACCCTCATGGGGTGGTGGTTGCTCTGTGTGTCCTGTCTCCTTAGGAGGGCAGCTACTTCTGTGGCCAGGTTGCGTGTGTGTGGTGTGTGTTGTAGCCAAGCGTGTAGGTGTTGGTGTTGGTCTTTTGTCAGGAGGCCAATCGTGCGACCCGACTCGTCGTGGACCGTGACGTGTTGCACTAGGTCGTGCTGTGGCATGATGGGCTCTCCCGTGCTGAGGCTCATCGCGGGGGTGGTCATGTGGGGGTGAAGTTGGAGGAAGGTTTCGCACTTGCCCGTCCCGATGATGTCCGTCTGCGGGTTAATGGGGTAGGTGTGGAAGGTGGCCTTCGAGTGCAGGTTGGTGCACCGGGGTAGCCAGGTGTGCGGGTCCGGTAGGCCCTGTCGGGTGTGGGCCGGCAGGTGCGTGTCGGGCCTCGCATGTCTGGCCTCTTGTATCTGCCTGTTTTCCTCGTCGTAGACGCTGCGCTTTGCCATGTAGTCCAGGTGTGCCGTGATGAGCGGCGCCGGTTCAAAGGTGGGGTGCCAGTGTACTCGTATGAGGTCCGAGTGCGCTGACTGACGCATGGTAGTCTTGAAGTCATTGCTACCAAACTTGCATATAGGGCACAACCAGTAACCTGGTTCCTTGTGCCCTGACAGGTGGGCTTCCTCAAGGCAGGCTGGGTGGTAGGCCCTCTTGCAGTTGTGGCACGTTGGGCTGTCTCCTCTTGGTAGCCAGCACAGCTCACAAGTGCACACGTCCTTCGCTTCTTCCCTGCTGATGGGTTCTATGTGTGTGGGTGTATAGCCTTCTTCTGCACACAGTGGTAATGCCCATCTATCTATGACTGTGGGCTTCCAGTGCACCTTATAGTAGTTTTCCTTATTGATGCCGTCCCATTGCCAGCCATCTATGCTGGTAATGGCCTCTTGGTGGCCGTACATGGCCCCTAGTATGCAGCCTAGGTTCTTGGGTTTACATCGGCAGGCTTTGTCCACCTTCCAGCTGGACAGGCCTGGGAGGTCAAGGCCTACTATGCGCACTACATCTTGCGGGATAGTTTGGGTCTGTCTGCCCTCATTGTTCCGTTTCGTGCCCGCCTTGGGTGGATTGGGCTTCGTTGGGGCCGATTGTGTTGCCCGTTGCTCTCGTTTCAGCAGTCGTGAGCTCATCCGAGTGGCCTCATGGGCTGCGGGTGGCGCTGCGGCCCGGTCCGCCGTTGCTGGTTGAGTTGCATGTATGACCGCATACGCTTTCATATCCATATAGCGGGTTCTGGTGTCTAATACTGCGGGTGTGGGCGCAAGTTCCGTGAGGCCCGCGGCCCAGGTTGTGATTTTGCGTTGGTCGGGCGGGAGATCGAGCGATGTGTTGCGGCTGTCTCGGATTGCACGCGTTGCGGTCGCGTCTGGGCATGAGGGTTGGGCCGCCATGGCCGCGAGTTTGTTGAGGGCGATGATGTGCTTCTGCTTGACCTTTTTCTTGTACTGTGATGTGAGCATGCTACCGGTGATGATGTGTGTGTTGCCCTTGCAGCTGAGCTCAGAAGCGTGCGTGATGCCTAGGCTTCTGAGGCAGGTGATGCTGGCGCTAACGACGTCGTGTGCTTGAGAGCTGCTGGCTTGTGTGATGAGGCGGCCGAGTGTTTGGCACTCCTCATGGTAGAGAGGTAGCCCCTCTTCCGTGGCCGACAACCCGGATATAGAGGCATAGACTAGCTGCCGTGCCCTAAGGGTATGATGAAGGAGGGTGAGCATGCGGTGTCCTTGTGTGCTAGCCTGGGCACTGAGCCATGTGATTTGTTTGTGCAGCATGCTCCTCGATATGTGGGCGTGTGCCGCATCTGTGGACTGCAGGCTGTGTGTGAGGGCTGTCGTGTTGCGGGCGTGATACTCTTGGGCAGTGGAGCTAATGCCTATGCCTAGTCTGCCAGCGTCCTCTCTTATGATGGCATTGGGCGTTCCCAGGGGGAGTCTGAGTTTGAGCTTGACGCATTGGTTGATGGACCTATCGTACAGCTCAAGGTCCCCCGGGGTGCAGGGCACGGCACAGAAGCTGTAGGCTAGGCTGGGTATGATGGCCGTGCGAATGATGTGTATGGCCTGTCTAGCGCTAGCAAAGGAGCGTCTGAGTCTCTCGAGTTTTTGGCGGAGCTGGGTGATCATAGCGGTGTGTTGTGGTTTCCAGTCCAGCGTCATGGTGATGAGCACACCCAAGTAGGTGAAAGGTGAGGTCGGGCGGTGGTAGGTGACGGGTTTGCCTTGTAGGCTGACGGTTTGGAGTTGTTGGCGGGCCCGCTTGTCCGCTTCGGCCGCGTTGCTGCACATGCCTGTTTCGACCGAGTGATGGAGCGCCGCTGTAGCGAGGGTTTTACTGTGTGAGATGATGAGGTGACCCCAGTCCGAGAAGGCTGAGAGTTTGTCTGCTTGGCATCGGAGGTTGCGAAGGGTGTTGCATAGTATAGCGATGTCATCTGCATAGTCGATGCTGCTGACGGTGGCGCGTTCCCCGCTGTCGTCTGCTGCTGATTTGAATTTATAGCCCCTCGCGCCCACTTGCAGCCACCGCAGGAGGGGTTCGATGTAGATGAGAAATAGGAAGGGCGAGAGGGAGTCGCCTTGTATGGTGCCCCGGTTGACGGGTACCGGGTCAGTATGGCCGTACGGGGTTTTAAAGCGCGTTGTGGCGCCCGTGTATAGGTCCTTAACTGCGTCAGTAGCGTCTGTGGGGAAGCCTAGGTCATGCATGATCCATAGCAGTTTGTCCTGGCAGGTGGTGTTGAATGCACTGGTGAAGTCGACCAGGAGCGCGTAAATATCTGCCTTGGCCAGTTTAGCATCCTCAAGAGCCATGACAAGCATCTGCAGCTGTTGCGTGGTGTTCCTGTGGGAGCGGAACCCAGCCTGGTTCTTGCTGAGCATCCCATTAGCTTCAGCATACTCAGACAGCGTCTTGGTAATGAGACTGGTCCATAGCTTATAAACGGTGTTGGCTAGGCCCACTGGCCTGTAGGAGTTAAGGTCCGTTTCTTGCCCTTTGTCCTTGTAGAGCAGGCATGTGTCACTGGTCTTCCACGTGGTTGGTGTGCAGCCAGTGGCCCACATGATGATGAACAGCTGGTGGATGGTGTCCCTCATCTCCCATGGCAGCATCTTGATGATTTCGTTTTCCACACCGTCTGGTCCCGGTGCCTTGCCTCCTGCCAGCCTGCTGAGGCATTCTTGGAAGCCTGCCTTGTCCATGATGGCTGTGTGCAGCCAGTGTATGTTTTGGCATGCGTGCATTGCGAAGGCGTCGTCTGCTTTGGCGCGAGCCCACGGGTAGTTTCGTGTCTGTGTGTTAGTGTAGTTGCCAGTCTTGGGGGCCGGGGCCGATAGCTTCTGCCCGTATGCGGCGGTTATTATCCGGTTTAGGTCGGCAGGGGCGGTGCATATGGTCTTGGTTTCAGAATCCGCTAGCGCCTGCAGGCCTCTGTGGTCGGTGCGGGACGAGCGTAGGATACGTTTGTTAGCCTTCTTGGGCTGGGTGCTTATCAGTTGTTGCATTCTGACACGAGCTTGTGCGATGGCGAGTGCAGAGTCATCGTCATCGAGTTGGTGGATTTGGTCGCGGTACGTATTGGTCAGTTGGGCTAGCGCGGCCTGCACGTGATTTTCAGTTGGGTCTTCATCCTGTCGCGCTTGCACCGCGTCCCTGATCTCATCGTTTATCGCATCTGTCTCTGAAATGAGTTCGTCGATTGTCGGGTGCACGTTGGTTTGCTTAAAGAGGGAGTTAGCCTTCCGGCTGAGGTCTCTAGTGGTCTTAAGTTTTCTGCCCAGTGCCAGTCTAATCCTGCACATGGTCCTGCGTTGGTAGTGTTGGCCTCCCCTCGTGAGGGTCTTAGTGTTGCATGTCTTTATAGCTGCTGTCCTGCAGGTTTGTAGGAGGTGTGTAAGCATGGTGGCTGCTGTGTCTACAGCTTCCCTGGCCGGGCGTCCTGCCACTGATGTCAGACGCTGTGGTTGCTGAGGGTTGGTCTTGCCCAGTGTAGCCAGGTGGTGGGTGGCCTCTGTGTATATGGGGGCTAAGAAGGCTGTCAGTTCCGCATGCAATTGTGGGACGCCTGAGCTGGGTTGTTGCACTGCCAGGCGGTAGGCTTCCCTGTCCTTATTGGTAATGGGGGTGGTGAGGAGAGTGTGGCTATGTTTCGGTAGTTTGTGTGGGGCTGCCAGGTCTAGGCCC
>JASKMD010000019.1:3504606-3519719 GCA_030144725.1 Haematococcus lacustris
GCCCAGCCCAGCCCAGCCCAGCCCAGCCCAGCCCAGCCCAGCCCAGCCCAGCCCAGCCCAGCCCAGCCCAGCCCAGCCCAGCCCAGCCCAGCCCAGCCCAGCCCAGCCCAGCCCAGCCCAGCCCAGCCCAGCCCAGCCCAGCCCAGCCCAGCCCAGCCCAGCCCAGCCCAGCCCAGCCCAGCCCAGCCCAGCCCAGCCCAGCCCAGCCCAGCCCAGCCAGCCCAGCCCAGCCCAGCCCAGCCCAGCCCAGCCCAGCCCAGCCCAGCCCAGCCCAGCCCAGCCCAGCCCAGCCCAGCCCAGCCCAGCCCAGCCCAGCCCAGCCCAGCCCAGCCCAGCCCAGCCCAGCCCAGCCCAGCCCAGCCCAGCCCAGCCCAGCCCAGCCCAGCCCAGCCCAGCCCAGCCCAGCCCAGCCCAGCCCAGCCCAGCCCAGCCCAGCCCAGCCCAGCCCAGCCCAGCCCAGCCCAGCCCAGCCCAGCCCAGCCCAGCCCAGCCCAGCCCAGCCCAGCCCAGCCCAGCCCAGCCCAGCCCAGCCCAGCCCAGCCCAGCCCAGCCCAGCCCAGCCCAGCCCAGCCCAGCCCAGCCCAGCCCAGCCCAGCCCAGCCCAGCCCAGCCCAGCCCAGCCCAGCCCAGCCCAGCCCAGCCCAGCCCAGCCCAGCCCAGCCCAGCCCAGCCCAGCCCAGCCCAGCCCAGCCCAGCCCAGCCCAGCCCAGCCCAGCCCAGCCCAGCCCAGCCCAGCCCAGCCCAGCCCAGCCCAGCCCAGCCCAGCCCAGCCCAGCCCAGCCCAGCCCAGCCCAGCCCAGCCCAGCCCAGCCCAGCCCAGCCCAGCCCAGCCCAGCCCAGCCCAGCCCAGCCCAGCCCAGCCCAGCCCAGCCCAGCCCAGCCCAGCCCAGCCCAGCCCAGCCCAGCCCAGCCCAGCCCAGCCCAGCCCAGCCCAGCCCAGCCCAGCCCAGCCCAGCCCAGCCCAGCCCAGCCCAGCCCAGCCCAGCCCAGCCCAGCCCAGCCCAGCCCAGCCCAGCCCAGCCCAGCCCAGCCCAGCCCAGCCCAGCCCAGCCCAGCCCAGCCCAGCCCAGCCCAGCCCAGCCCAGCCCAGCCCAGCCCAGCCCAGCCCAGCCCAGCCCAGCCCAGCCCAGCCCAGCCCAGCCCAGCCCAGCCCAGCCCAGCCCAGCCCAGCCCAGCCCAGCCCAGCCCAGCCCAGCCCAGCCCAGCCCAGCCCAGCCCAGCCCAGCCCAGCCCAGCCCAGCCCAGCCCAGCCCAGCCCAGCCCAGCCCAGCCCAGCCCAGCCCAGCCCAGCCCAGCCCAGCCCAGCCCAGCCCAGCCCAGCCCAGCCCAGCCCAGCCCAGCCCAGCCCAGCCCAGCCCAGCCCAGCCCAGCCCAGCCCAGCCCAGCCCAGCCCAGCCCAGCCCAGCCCAGCCCAGCCCAGCCCAGCCCAGCCCAGCCCAGCCCAGCCCAGCCCAGCCCAGCCCAGCCCAGCCCAGCCCAGCCCAGCCCAGCCCAGCCCAGCCCAGCCCAGCCCAGCCCAGCCCAGCCCAGCCCAGCCCAGCCCAGCCCAGCCCAGCCCAGCCCAGCCCAGCCCAGCCCAGCCCAGCCCAGCCCAGCCCAGCCCAGCCCAGCCCAGCCCAGCCCAGCCCAGCCCAGCCCAGCCCAGCCCAGCCCAGCCCAGCCCAGCCCAGCCCAGCCCAGCCCAGCCCAGCCCAGCCCAGCCCAGCCCAGCCCAGCCCAGCCCAGCCCAGCCCAGCCCAGCCCAGCCCAGCCCAGCCCAGCCCAGCCCAGCCCAGCCCAGCCCAGCCCAGCCCAGCCCAGCCCAGCCCAGCCCAGCCCAGCCCAGCCCAGCCCAGCCCAGCCCAGCCCAGCCCAGCCCAGCCCAGCCCAGCCCAGCCCAGCCCAGCCCAGCCCAGCCCAGCCCAGCCCAGCCCAGCCCAGCCCAGCCCAGCCCAGCCCAGCCCAGCCCAGCCCAGCCCAGCCCAGCCCAGCCCAGCCCAGCCCAGCCCAGCCCAGCCCAGCCCAGCCCAGCCCAGCCCAGCCCAGCCCAGCCCAGCCCAGCCCAGCCCAGCCCAGCCCAGCCCAGCCCAGCCCAGCCCAGCCCAGCCCAGCCCAGCCCAGCCCAGCCCAGCCCAGCCCAGCCCAGCCCAGCCCAGCCCAGCCCAGCCCAACCCTACTCTCCCACACTGCACTTCCTACTGAGGTGAGGACAAAGGAAGGTGGGTTGTAATGGAGGGCTGCTACACCTGCCCCTCCATCTGCCAGCTCTACATCTCCCTACTCTAATGGTGAGTGCATCCAGTACCCATGTCCAATGTTTGCTTCCGTTGACAAATCGTCACACCATTGCCGCAGGTCTTGTGCGCCTACACCTGAGACTATCGATGCCCTCCCCACTTCTCTCGCCCTCCCCATGGACCTCTCCTTCCCTTCCCTCCCCTTCCTCCCCTTCCTCCCACACACATATACACCACACCCCAGCAAAAGGTGAGTGCAGGTATGTGGCACCCTGTACCCACCTTAACCGCTAGCATGCCCCTTGTCACGCTGCAGGATTGATCGTCACACCCTTTGTAACGTGCAGCCTCATAAAGGCGACGTTGGACCGTTTGAACCATATGTAACACTGAGCCGGCCGCGAGGGCACTCGAGCCGCGGGTACTGTAAGGGTCGGCCACAAGGCACCACCGTGAGAAGGCTAGGGCTTAGAACGGGGCCCCCTGGAATCGAACCAGCTGTCCTCACAGCTTACGCTGCTAGGCTTTACCTGCCAACTCACACTAATGCGGTGTGACCGATTATCCTGTAGCTGCCTCGGGTTAACCGCGACAGCCCAGACGACACTAAGGGACTACGCGGAGCGCGCCCTTACATTCCTCCCCCCCAAGGGGATGCCTCGTTCCGCCTCAGGTTAAACCCGAGACTCGCAAGACCTAGGTCTCACTTGGTTAGCTACTGGGTACCATGAAGGTAGAGCCAGGTCAAAGCTGGGTGTGGTCAGAGACCAACTGTAATAGGGGAATTGTAACGTATAACCATAGGCTTTGTAAGCACAGAGAAGAGAGTGCCTCAGTGCAGCAGCGCGGCAGCATGCATGCAGGAGACTTACTTAAGATGATGGATAGCATTGTATTCAGCCAAGACCTTGTCACAGTCAGTCAGGTTGGACCTGGGCTCCCAGGTGTTGTGAGTGGAGTCATAACCCTCCCACTGCACCAGGTAGTAACTGGCTTTGTTGTCCTTGACACCCTTGTGGTCAAGCAAACGCTCAACATAGTACACAGGCGTCTCATCCATCCATGTCACAGGGGGTGGCATGAAGCCCACATCAGTGCCAGTGTAAGGCTTGATGAGTGACACATGGAAGACAGGGTGCAGACGGCTCATGCTGGCAGGCAGGTCTAGCTTGACAGCTACTGCACCAACCAGTAGCAGGATCTCAAAGGGACCCACATACCTAGGTATGAGCTTACGAGCCTTCCCAGGCTGAAGCTTGAGGTTCTTGGTGCTGAGCAACACCTTCTGGCCCACCTTGTACTCAACGTCACGCCTAGCCTTGTTGGCATAGGCAGCCTGACGGGATTGGGCTGCAGCCATGCACTTCCTGGCATTGGCAACAACATCCTGCCACCAGCGGGTAAAGGCATGAGCAGAGGGACAACGGCCCCCATAAGGCAGATCACGTAGGCCAACAGTCACAGGAGACTGACCTGTGTTGACCAGGAAGGGGGTGGACTGGATGGACTCCTGCCACGAGTTGTTGACAGCAAACTCAGCCAAGGCTAAGTAGTCAGGCCAGTCAGATTGAGTAGGTGAGATGTAGTGCCTGAGCATCTCTTCTAACACACGGTTATACCTCTCTGTCTGGCCATCAGACTGTGGATGATAAGATGATGAGAGGGCAGGCTTAGAGCCACAGCGCCTCATGACCTCACGCCAGAACACACTTGTGAACAGTGAGCCCCGGTCAGAGATTAGCTCAGCAGGCATGCCATGCAGTTTGTACACATGGTCAATGAACAGTTGTGCAAAACGGCGTGCCTTCAGGTCCTCACGGCAGGGCACAAAGTGGACCATCTTGCTGAGCCTGTCCACAAAGACACAGATAGCATCATACCCATGTGACCCAGAGGGTAGCTTGGTAATGAAGTCCATGGACACAGACTCCCAGCGGTAGTCAGGTATAGACAACGGGTTGAGTAGGCCACCTGGCTTGAGAGTAGACGCCTTGTCACGTTGACAGGCATCACATGTGGACACATAGTACCTGACGTCAGCACGCATTGTGTTCCACCAAAACACACGTGACACACGTTCCAGGGTTTTGCTGATACCCACATGACCTGAATAGACTGCATCATGCATCTCGTGCAAGATGTGATTGCGCAGCTCAGAGTCATTGGGGACCACTACCTTATCCTTACTAGTGAGCCGCCATAGGCCATGTGTGTCCTGGTACATGCTGGACAGATCAGCTTCAGCATTAAACGCAGGGTCAAGCCGGTATCCTTGGATGAGTTGATCAGACAAACCCAGAGGATGGGCAGGAGCCGCAGGATAGTGCACTGAGGTGTCAGATGTACAGGTGACCAAGGGAACAAAGTCCCTGTTATGGCTTGTATCAGTAGTATTTTCAGTAATTTCTGGAGTTGAGGAGGATTTCGCAGTGACTGCAGCAGGGGCATTGGCCTCAAGGGCACGAGCCACACTAGCTCCCTCCCCCTCACGGGAAAGTTGGGCCCGCCTTCTGGTGAGCATTGCACACACAGTGGCACTTTCCTGGAGGCCAGTAATTAACCGGGATAAAGGGTCTGCTGGGTTGACAGGACCAGGAATATACTCTAGCTTAAAGTCAAACCTAGACAGCAGTTCCATCCACCTAGCCTGACGCCTAGACAGATTCTTCTGTGTAGGCAGTGAAATCAAAGGCTTATGGTCGGTGAACAGAGTGAATGGCACACCTTCAAGGTAGCAACGCCATTCCTTGCATGCGGTGACAAGAGCAAGCATCTCTTGCTCACCTGTGGTGTAGTTGACCTCAGCAGAGGACAACTTCTTGCTGAGATAGGCAAGGGGATACCCATCCTGCATCAGGACTGCACCTACTCCTTGGAGTGAGGCGTCACAGTAGACCTGGAAGGGTTGGGTATGATCTGGCAGGCGCAGCATAGGCACGTTAGCCACAGCAGCTTTGAGCTCATAGAAGGCAAGACGTTCATGGTCAGGCCAGGAGTGCCATGGGAATGTGGCACTGAGCTTGCCACACAGATCAGTCAGGGGTGCTGAGATGGCACTGAAGTTGTGCACAAACTTGCGAACAAAGTTGGCAGCACCCAGGAAGGACTGCAGCTGGGTCAGGGATGAAGGGACAGGCCAGTCAACAATGGCCCTCACCTTATCAGGGTCCACAGAGATGGCACCAGCTGAGATCACATGCCCAAGAAACCTGAGGGTGAGCTGCATGAACTCACATTTGGACATCTTGGCATACAGTTTGTTTTTACGCAGCAGGTCAAAGACAAGGCGTAGGTGCTGCAGGTGCTCAGGTAGAGACTTAGACATGACCAGTATGTCATCTAGGTAAACTAGTGCACACTTGCCCAGCATAGGTGCAAAAGCATCATTCATGACACGTTGGAAGGTGGCAGGGGCATTGGTCAGGCCAAAAGACAGCACCTTGAATTGGAAGTGACCTTCAGGGGTCCTGAAGGCAGTCTTGGGGACGTCCTCAGGAGTGATTCTGATCTGGTGATAACCAGCCTGGAGGTCCAGGGAGGAGAAGACAGAACACCCTGACAACCTGTCAAACAGATCATCAATCCTGGGCAGGGGGTACTGGTCACGTAGTGTGAGCTTGTTGAGCTGACGGTAGTCAATGCACATACGTAGCTCACCTGACTTCTTCTGCACAAACAGGATGGGTGCAGCATAGGGGGAGGAGCTGGGCTCAATCATACCTTTGCTGAGGTAGTCCTGGATCTGTCTCTTGAGCTCCTCTTGCTCAGGTTTACTGAGGCGGTACATGGGGGTCACAGGTGGACGGGCGTCAGGGACCAGGGGTATGGTATGACCCACAGGACGTTCAGGAGGGGTATCAGTGAGTGGTTTAAACACATCACTGTACTCATTGAGTAGGGTTTGCAAAGAAGACTACTCCGGTATTCACCGGCGTGCATTAAGGGAGGAGCTACCGCCTGGGGCGCGGCCTGCTCCCACCATCCAGCCAAAGAAGAGGCATCCCCCCTACCCTCCCCCCCCTTTGGTAGCCCTGAGTCTGTAGCTTGTCTTTGCAATAGAGTGGGCTGCCTCCATAGCGTGCCTAGTTAACTTGTTGAGCAGCTTGGTAGTGTTGGCTTGTGTGATCCCGAGGGTTAGGAGGTGTTGCCGTGTGTGCGCTTCGTAGGTTATGCCCCCTATGCCTAGTAGGATTGGTATGATAGCGACCATATGGTCTTCCTTGCGTATGGTCTCGGCTAAGTGGGTGTGTTGAGTGAGTGCCTTGTTTAATTGGTCCGTCCACCGTGAGTCCGAGCAGTATTTGATTTCTATGATACAGACCCGCTTGGTGTCCTTGCCGTCCTTGCTTGCCTTCTTATGAGGGAGCACCATGAGAATATCCGGCCTAGTGGTGTGTTTAGTATCTTCTGGTTTCAGTCCGAGTGTTTGGAGTGTTGTGTGTAGCGTGTCGCTCGGGAGGTCCAGGCTTTCCTTAGCGCCCTTCTCCCAGCTGCCGGTGTCCGCAAAGCTGATGTACCCGCCTAGGGTTCCCTTGCTTATAGCTTTAGTGATGAGGCGGCCCGCCCCGTTGTGCCTTTCTTGCACCATCGGTAGTGTCTCGCTGCAGCCCGAGAGGAGGTGAGTGGCGCTATCCGCCTCCCCGCAGAGCGGGCATCGGTCATCAGTCGCCCGTTTCCAGCGCATAGCTAGTTTCTGGTTGTATAGCCCTCCGGTACGATAGAGTAGGGCAGTGCGTTGCGCGTGGGTGGAGATGTTCGTGTCGATCATCACTCTTTCGCCTGCTCCTTTCGCCGCGGCTTTGGTGATCTCCTGAGTCATCTGGTAGTAGATACTGTCTTGATTGGCAAGGCCCAACTTGTGTTTGCGGTGCATGTGTGCCCGCACGCTTTGGCGGCAATCCGGCAATGGGGCGGGGGATTCGCCGTCGGTTTCGTTGCTGAGCCAGTTCTTCGTCTCATTCCGTGTGGTCGGGCTGTAGGCCGGGGTGTTGGCGAGCTCTGGGTGTAGCGCCGCATACTTGGCGAGGGCATCGGCGCCTTCGTTGCCGATGATGCCCGAGTGGGCCCTGACTTTGTAGAAGTGGATCGTGGCGGGGCTGTCGATGATGAGGGTGGCGATAGCGGTCAGGATGTCGTTGTGTCTGTGGGTGATGAGCGACATCGGGTTAGCGAGGGCTCTGCGGATCTGGTAGAGGGAGCAAAGGCTATCGGTGGCGATACGTTTGGCCCCCGCTTCGAGTGCCGCGTGTATCGCCGTGAGTTCCGCCCTGTTAATGGTTTTGCTTTCTGGGTCGTTTAGGGCGGCTGTGATGAGGACGTTGTTCTCCGGGATATAGACCCCCGCCCCGACGCTCTCCGGAGCTGCCCCCGAGGTCTTAATGCAGCTGCCGTCCGTGTACGCGATCGTGGCCCATTCGGTGATGGCCATCCGTGGCTGCGTCGTGGAATGGTGCGTGAGTTGTTCGTGGCTGCGTTGGTGCCCCGAGGTGGGGAGGTCCCTGTCCAGCGGCAAGCGCATATGTTGTTTGTGACCGCTAGGGGGTGTGGCTGGCTGGCTTTGATTCGTTGGTCTGTTGCGGATTGGGTGTGTGTCTCGTTGAGGGTGGAGGGCAGTGGCAGTGCTTGCCAGCCAACCTTGGGGGTTGCCTTTGGTGACGAGTTGTTGTCCTGCTGCATTCCAAATGACGTAGATGTGGAGTTTGGCGTGCTTGCCTGGCTTGGGGCATCTGGTCTTGGTGGGGGGTATGCTAGCCAGGTGCTGGCAGTACTCAGGGTACCGCCGCAGGGTGTTAATGTGTTTAGGGTAGGAGATGCCCTTTTTCCCAGGGATCAGCATGATGGTTGCCATGGCCTCCTCTTGAGTAGCTGAATGTATAGCATGGTTAATGCATTTCAGTGCCACTGCATCATCTGCCGGTACGTTCCATGTGGATAAGCCAGTGTGGCGAACCAGTAGGCAGTTGTGGTGTGCCCCAAAGGCCGTGTCGTTGGTGTCAGGGCTCCAATAGGTGGTGGTTTCTGGTCTAACTGTGAGTGGATCAGCCCATCTTTGCACGGTGCTTGGAAAGCTTCGTGTGGTGTGTAGGGTGTTAAGGGCTTTGTCTTGTGCCCCTCTCATGGGGTGGTGGCTGCTCTGTGCGTCCTGTCTCCTTAGTAGGGCCACTGCCTCTGTGGCCAGGTTGCGTGTGTGTGGTGTGTGTTGTAACCAAGCGTGTAGATGTTGGTGCTGGTCTTTTGTCAGGAGGCCAACTGTGCGACCCGACTCGTCGTGGACCGTTACGTGTTGCACTAAGTCGTGCCGTGGCATAATGGGCTCCCCCGTGCTGAGGCTCATCGCGGGGGCGGTCATGTGGGGGTGCAGTTGGAGGAAGGTTTCGCAATTGCCCGTCCCGACGATGTCCGTCTGCGGGTTGATGGGGTAGGTGTGAAAGGTGGCCTTCGAGTGCAGGTTGTTGCACCGGGGTAGCCAGGTGTGCGGGTCCGGTAGTCCCTGTCGGGTGTGGGCCGGCAGGTGCGCGTCGGGCCTCGCATGTCTGGCCTCTTGTATCTGCCTGTTTTCCTCGTCGTAGTCGTTGCGCTTTGCCATGTAGTCCAGGTGTGCCGTGATGAGCGGCGCCGGTTCGAGAGTGGGGTGCCAGTGTACTCGTATGAGGTCCGAGTGCGCTGACTGGCGCATGGTTGTCTTAAAGTCATTGCTGCCGAACTTGCATATAGGGCACAGCCAGTATCCTGGTTCCTTGTGTCCTGACAGGTGGGCTTCATCTAGGCAGGCTGGGTGGTAGGCCCTCTTGCAGTTATGGCACGTTGGGCTGTCTCCTCTTGGTAGCCAGCACAGCTCACAAGTGCATACGTCTTTAGCCTCTTCCCTGCTGATGGTCTCTATGTGTGTGGGTGTATAGCCTTCTTCTGCACATAGTGGTAATGCCCATCTATCTATGACTGTGGGCTTCCAATGCACCTTGTAGTAGTTTTCCTTGTTGATGCCGTCCCATTGCCAGCCATCTATGCTGGTAATGGCCTCTTGGTGGCCGTACATGGCCCCAAGTATGCAGCCTAGGTTCTTGGATTTACATCGGCAGGCTTTATCCACCTTCCAGCTGGAAAGTCCTGGGAGGTCAAGGCCTACTATGCGCACTATATCTTGCGGAATAGTTTGGGTCTGTCTGCCCTCATTGTTCCGTTTCGTGCCCGCCTTGGGTGGGTTGGGCTTCGTTGGGGCCGATTTTGTTGCTCGTTGCTCTCGTTTCAGCAGTCGTGAGCTCGTCCGAATGGCCTCATGGACTGCCGCTGCGGCCCGGTCCGCCGTTGCTGGTTGCGTTGCGTGCATGACCGCATACGCTTTCATATCCATGTAGCGAGCTCTGGTGTCAGGCACTGCGGGTGTGGGCGCAAGTTCCGTGAGGCCCGCGGCCCAGGGTGTGATTTTGCGTTGGTCGGGCGGGAGGTCGAGTGATGTGTTGCGGCTGTCTCGGATGGCACGCGTTGCGGTCGCATCTGGGCATGAGGGTTGGGCCGCCATGGCCGCGAGTTTGTTGAGGGCGATGATGTGCTTCTGCTTGACTTTTTTCCCGTACTTCGATGTGAGCATGTTACCCGTGATGATGTGTGTGTTGCCCTTGCAGCTGAGCTCAGAAGCATGCGTGATGCCTAGGCTTTTGAGGCAGGTGATGCTGGCACTAACGACATCGTGTGCTTGGGAGCTGCTGGTCTGTGTGATGAGGCGGCCGAGTGTTTGGCACTCTTCATGGTAGAGAGGTAGCCCCTCTTCCGTGGCCGACAGCCCGGATATAGAGGCATAGACCAGCTGCCTTGCCCTAAGGGTGTGATGGAGAAGGGTGAGAATGCGGTGTCCTTGTGTGCTAGCCTGGGTACTGAGCCATGTGATTTGTTTGTGCAGCATGCTCCTCGAGATGTGGGCGTGTGCCGCATCTGTGGACTGGAGGCTGTGTGTGAGGGCTGTCGTGTTGCGGGCGTGGTACTCTTGGGCAGTAGAGCTAATGCCTATGCCTAGCTTGCCAGCGTCTTCTCTGATGATGGCGTTGGGCGTTCCCAGGGGGAGTCTGAGTTTGAGCTTAACGCATTGATTGATGGATCTGTCGTACAGCTCAAGGTCCCCTGGGGTGCAGGGCACGGCACAGAAGCTGTAGGCTAGGCTGGGTATGACGGCGGTGCGGATGATGTGTATGGCCTGTCTGGCACTGGCAAAGGAGCGTCTGAGTCTCTCGAGTTTTTGGCGGAGCTGGGTGATCATAGCGGTGTGTTGTGGTTTCCAGTCCAGCGTCATGGTGATGAGCACACCCAGGTAGGTGAATGGTGAGGTCGGGCGGTGGTAGGTGACGGGTTTCCCTTGTAGGCTGACGGTTCGGAGTTGTTGGCTGGCCCGCTTATCCGCTTCGGCCGCGTTGCTGCACATGCCTGTTTCGACCGAGTGATGGAGCGCCGCTGTAGCGAGGGTTTTACTGTGTGAGATGATGAGGTGACCCCAGTCCGAGAAGGCTGAGAGTTTGTCCGCTTGGCATCGGAGGTTGCGAAGGGTGTTGCAGAGTATAGCTATGTCATCTGCATAGTCGATGCTGCTGACGGTGGCGCGTACCCCGCTGTCGGCCGTTGCTGATTTGAATTTATAGCCCCTCGCGCCCACTTGCAGCCATCGCAGGAGGGGTTCGATGTAAATGAGAAATAGGAAGGGCGAGAGAGAGTCGCCTTGTATGGTGCCCCGGTTGACGGGTACCGGGTCAGTATGGCCGTACGGGGTTTTAAAGCGCGTTGTAGCGCCCGTGTATAGGTCCTTTACTGCGTCCGTCGCGTCCGTGGGGAAGCCTAGGTCATGCATGATCCAGAGTAGTTTGTCTTGGCAGGTGGTGTTGAACGCACTGGTGAAGTCGACCAGGAGCGCGTAGATATCTGCCTTGGCCAGTTTAGCATCCTCAAGGGCCATGACAAGCATCTGCAGCTGTTGTGTGGTGTTCCTGTGGGTGCGGAACCCGGCCTGGTTCTTGCTGAGCATCCCATTAGCTTCAGCATACTCAGACAGCGTCTTGGTAATGAGGCTGGTCCATAGCTTATAAACGGTGTTGGCTAGGCCCACTGGTCTGTAGGCATTAAGATCTGTTTCCTGGCCCTTGTCTTTGTAAAGCAGGCAGGTGTCACTGGTTTTCCATGTTGTGGGTGTGCAGCCTGTTGCCCACATGATGATGAAGAGCTGGTGGATGGTGTCCCGTATCTCCCATGGCAGCATCTTGATGATTTCATTTTCTACGCCGTCTGGTCCCGGGGCCTTGCCTCCCGCCAGCCTGCTGAGGCATTCCTGGAAGCCTGCCTTGTCCATGATGGCTGTGTGCAGCCAGTGTATGTTTTGGCATGCGTGCAGTGCGAAGGCGTCGTCTGCTTTGGCGCGAGCCCACGGGTAGTTTCGTGTCTGTGTAGTAATGTAGTGGCCAGTCTTGGGGGTCGGGGCCGACAGCTTCTGCCCATATGCGGCGGTGATTATCCGGTTAAGGTCGGCAGGGGCGGTGCATATGGTTTTGGTGTCAGGATCAGCTAGCGCCTGCAGGCCTTTGTGGTCGGTGCGGGATGGGCGTAGGATACGTTTGTTAGCCTTCTTGGGCTGGGTGCTGATCAGTTGTTGCATTCTGGCGCGAGCTTGTGCGATGGCGAGTGCGGAGTCATCGTCGTCTAGTTGGTGGATTTGGTCGCGGTACGAGTTGGTCAGCCGGGCGAGCGCGGCCTGCACGTGGTTTTCGGTTGGGTCTTCGCCCTGGCGCGCTTGCACCGCCTCCCTTGTTTCCGCATTCGTCGTATCTGTCTCTGGGACAAGTTCATCGATGGTTGGGTGCACGTTGTTTTGCTTGAAAAACACTCTAGCCTTCCGGCTGAGTTCTCTGGTGGTTTTAAGCTTTTTGCCTAGTGCCTGTCTAATCCTACACATGGTCCTGCGTTGGTAGTGTTGGCCTCCCCTTGTTAGGGTCTTAGTATTGCATGTCTTTAGAGCTGCCGTCCTGCAGGTTTGTAGGAGGTGCGTAAGCATGGTGGCTGCGGTGTCTACAGCTTCCCTGGCCGGGCGTCCTGCCACTGATGTCAGGCGCTGTGGTTGTTGAGGGTTAGTCTTGTCAAGTGTAGCCAGGTGGTGGGTAGCCTCTGTGTATATGGGGGCTAAGAAGGCTGTCAGTTCTGCGTGCAATTGTGGGACGCCTGAGCTGGGTTGTTGCACTGCCAGGCGGTATGCTTCCCTGTCCTTATTGGTAACGGGGGTGGTGAGGATGGTGTAGCTGTGCTTCGGTGGTTTGTGTGGGGCTGCCAGGTCTATGCCCAGGCGGGCTGTATTCAGTGCGGCGGTGAGTGGCCTGTGGTCGCTCAGATAGGCGTTGGTATCGACGTGCGTGCGGTGCTCAGGACCGTGTCTTGCGTCGCGTGTTAGGATAGCGTCGATGCGGCTGTTGCAGTGCGGTTGCTGGTAGGTCCAGGCCCGGTCGCCGGGATCAGCTTCCTTCAGTTGCATTTCTGTGGCGAAGCCCCTCATCATGCTGTCTTGTGTGTATTCAGTGTGCTCGGAGCGATCCTCTGTTTTCATCGTGGCGTTGATATCGCCCGCCAGGATGAGTGAGCCGGGCAGGTGGCCCGTGGCTGTTCGTATATGCTCTTGCATTTTCTCGCGCAGTGAGAGCGCTTCGCCATTGGACCCCGACGGCCAGTACGTGGCGATGATGGTGAGCTGTTCGCACTGGTGTTGGTTGAGGGTCAGGATGACGCATCGTGCATTTACCTCAGCATCGATGCTCGGTGAGAGCATAGTGGCTTGCATTTGGATGGCTAAGTTGTGTTTGATGCCTATTAGTACTTCACTGTGGCCTCTGTGTCGGTGTGTCGTATAATCTGGCATGACTCTCTTCAGCCAGCCAGAGCCTGGATTGTTGCTCCTGGGCTGGGTCATGGTTTCAGTTAGGATCAGGATGTCCGGGCTGTGCTGGTGCACAAGGTTGAGGACGTCGTTCCTGGACCTATGAAGGCTTCTAACGTTCAGGGTCGTTAGTGTGATATGCTGTCGGTTGTGTGTTGGTTGTGGCTGCCGGGTTGGCAAGGTGCTGTGTTGTGGGTGTGGTCCTGGGTGCTCAGTGGGGTATCGTAGGTTATCAGTGGGGGGTGGCGGTGTTGTGGGGATGGCGGCGGGGGGTGGAGTGGGGGCTGTGTTTAGGTATCTGTACATCAGGGTCTGTGTGTGCGAGTCCTTGGTTTGCGCTCTTGGCTTGGTCCGTTTTTTGTCTACGATAGTGCCCGATGATGTGGGCCGTTTACTGCTGCTTGACCGGTCTTGTAGAGTGGGGAGAGTGACTGTGGGGGCGACCTGGCGCAGTCGCGG
This sequence comes from Haematococcus lacustris, assembly GCA_030144725.1. NCBI lineage: Eukaryota > Viridiplantae > Chlorophyta > Chlorophyceae > Chlamydomonadales > Haematococcaceae > Haematococcus > Haematococcus lacustris. The sequence continues at coordinate 3,518,179 of JASKMD010000019.1, forward strand.
CCGGGCCTGCTTGTCTGTCGGGTGGGTGTCTGCTGTGGCTGTTAGTATGCGCTTGTAACTCGCTGGTTGTGCAGTGGGTAGCGGCCGGTCTGTTCGGGGGGTGTGCGCGGGTTGTGTGCCCAGGTCTTGGGTAGTAAGGTCGATGTGGGTGGTACGTAGATGTTGTTCCAGCTGCTCCGTTGTGGCGCGCCTTGTAGGGTCAGCTAGCCAGCATAGTGGGTGGATGAGGTTAGTATCAGCCGCGTCGCCCTTTTTAATTTGAACGAGCATGCCATGCAGCTGGAGCCAGTCTTCCGGGGTGTCCAACCGGCGTGGGTGGCCGCGTTCCGAGTCCAACCAGTGCCATGCGTTGTTAATGTGGCGGATGGTGGTAGCGTGATTGTGAGTAATGAGGATGGCGGCTGTGTTAGTGTAGCTGTCCGTCTTGCCCGTGAGCGTGGTGAGGAGCTCGGGTGTGATGTTGTTGTTGTAGGTGGTTGTGGTTGGAGGGCATAGGTGGAGGTCCTTGTGGTGGTGGTATAGGTAGTGGTTTATGGTGGAGATGGTGAAGTTGCCAGATTCCTCGTAGATGTGTGGGAGGCTGCTACGTAGTGGTATCAGCCTTTGCTCCTGCCTTGCCTGATTGGCTAGCTCCTGGATGTGTGTATCAAGTGCTTTACAGTGTGTGATAACGTCCTCAGGCCTGATCATTGGGTTCCCCATGGCCATGTTGAGGGCGTGCACTAGGCAGCATTGTTTATATTGCGTTTCCATGTAGCAGTGGGGCGGGGTCTGGTTGTCTTCCTTGTGGCTGATGATGTGGCGAATACCTTGTCGGCTGGTGGCCATGGTTTGGGCTGGTGTAGCTGCTGGGTCAGGTGCAATGACGAACACCTCGTGGAAGTGATTCGTGTAAGAATGCGACAGCTCGCAGATGGCTATAGCTGATTTACTGGAGCTGTCGGAGTCTAGGAGCTTCCACTGCCCACCCAACTTCCTGAGCGCCATGCTGTGGCCGTTTGTTTTGCACAAAAAGTTGAGTGTGGCGTACTCTATCGCTATGGTGTCGAAGTTGTCGTCGTTCCAATCGTCTGTGGTGCGTAGTTGAGCGACACTCTTAATAGTGAGGCCGTATTTGTATCGAAGGTATAGGTGAATGACCTCGTCGCTGAAAGCACCCCCGTCCCCGCGTGCGGTGTGCCACGCCTTCTTGTCGCCTTCGTCGTGCAATGTTTTCTGCCAGGTTATCCAAAAATTATGTAGGTCCTCAGGCTTCACCCATGGCTTGCCAGCTGCATTGTTTAGGGAGTGGGCCTGGCAATTGCGGTTTACCTGTGCTTCAAAAAACCGGGGGTTAGGGTTAACTTCTGGATGATGCTCCTCATAGTGGGATGGGCCTGGGTTGGCTTCAATATCACCTCCTGCTAGCAACAGCCAGCCTATATAGAGCAAGTAGATAGCACTGTAGCAGGGGGACATGACGCCAAGGCAATGGGCTAGCTTGGTTAAAAGGGCTGGGATGCCCATGCGGGTAGGCAGATCAGGCATGCGGTTGATGCGCA
>JASKMD010000019.1:3520219-3664476 GCA_030144725.1 Haematococcus lacustris
AATCCCTTCCACCGCTTGCTGCCTGCCTGCCTGCCTCCTCCTGCTGGTGCCTTCTGCTGCTGCTGCTGCCCCCCCCTGCCCCCCCAGTGACGGCCAACATTGGCTACTGGGCCACGCTGAGCCTCAACATCCCGGACTTCACGCGCTATGCCACCAGCCAGCGGGCCCAGATGGTGGGCAGGCACTGGGCCTGCCGCTCTTCATGGCGCTGTTCTCATGCCTAGGTCAGACCAGATCAGGGTCAGGGTCAGGGTCAGGGTCAGGTCAGGTCAGGTCAGATCAGGTCAGGTCAGGTCAGATCAGGTCAGGTCAGGTCAGGTCAGATCAGGTCAGGTCAGGTCAGTCAGGTCAGGTCAGGTCAGGTCAGTCAGGTCAGGTCAGGTCAGGTCAGGTCAGGTCAGGTCAGATCAGGTCAGTCAGATCAGGTCAGGTCAGGTCAGGTCAGGTCAGATCAGGTCAGATCAGGTCAGGTCAGGTCAGGTCAGATCAGGTCAGATCAGGCCAGATCAGGCCAGGTCAGATCAGGCCAGATCAGGCCAGGTCAGATCAGGCCAGATCAGGTCAGGTCAGATCAGGTCAGATCAGTCAGGTCAGATCAGGTCAGGTCAGGTCAGGTCAGGTCAGGTCAGGTCAGGTCAGGTCAGGTCAGATCAGGTCAGGTCAGATCAGGTCAGGTCAGGTCAGATCAGGTCAGGCCAGGTCAGATCAGGCCAGATCAGGTCAGGTCAGATCAGGTCAGATCAGGTCAGGTGAGCGCCTCAGTGAAGCATCGCACCCTACCCTGCACCGGCCTCTTGTCCACTGGGGGGGGCCTCACATGCCACTACCCTTGGCATAGAGGATGGCCATGCTCACCCCCACCCCCCTGCCCTCCACCCCCTGCCTTCCACCCTACCCCTAACCCTGACCCACTCGTTCACAGCTATCCATCCCACTGACTCATCACCTCCCCCGCCCCCACCCTCTGCCCCTGCCACGTGCTCATCCCCCCCCTCCCCCCCTCCCCCTTGGAACCCCCCCTCTCCCCCTTGGACCCCCCCCCTCCCCCCTGCCCCCCCTGGCCCCCTGCCCCCCCTCAGGCCTGGCAGTGACCAGCGCCACGGTGGTGATGTACGGCGCCCCCGTGGTTGACCCGGTGCAGCTGCTGGCGCGCATGGAGGGGCGGCTGCCGGTCTGCCTGGGCCTCTTTGGTGGGTAACCCCAGCAGGGGGGGGCCCAGCAGGGGGGGGCCCAGCAGGGGGAGGGGCCAGGGATATTTGCTGAAGGGATTCGGCCAGTGGGGCAACAGGGCAACAGGGTGGGGGGGCCGGTCAGGATGCTGGTGCGTGTGATCAGGTGCAACCGCTTCAACTGCCAGACTTGCACACCCTGCTTGGCGGTGGGATGTGAGGGGGGCTGCCAGCACTCTGTGCGGGCAGGCGGGCGTCACGGCCACTCGCACCATGCCACAGAGATCACACCATGCCACCCTCCCTCCCTCCCTCCCTCCTCCCCCACTGCCTCCCCCCCTCCCCCCGCACCCACCCCCCTGCGGCTGCCCACGGCTGAAGACATAGCACCTGAGGGAGGTGGGGGGCAGCAGCGTGCCTCACCCCCCAAACCCCCTTCCCCTCCCCGCCCCTCCCTGCCCCCAGGCTTGATGTGGGCCACCCTGACAACCAACATCGCGGCCAACGTGGTTGCCCCCGCCAACGCCTTTGTCAACGTCAGCCCCCCGCCTGGTCACCTTCAACACAGGGGCGCTGCTCACCGCTGGGCTGGGTGCAGCCATGATGCCATGGAAACTGGTGCGCACCCCCCCCCCCTCCCCCCCCTCCCCCCTCCCCCCCTCCCCCCCTCCCCCTCCCCTTACCTCCACTCGTACCAGGCCGGGTTGCCCTAGTTGCCTCCCCCCTGCCCCCCCCCCCCCCCCCATAGCCCTCGCCCCCCTCCCCCCCCCGCTCCCTGGCTGCAGGCACAACAGTCTCCTGCAGCGTGCCATGCAGCAGCAGCTCTGACCTGGGTACCCGCCACCCCCCCACTCACCCACCCTGCACAGGGGGGGTAGGGAGGCCTCCAGTGCCCATGTCCACCACCTGCCGGCACCCTAGGCCCCGTGCCCCTGCCCTCCTCCCTCCCCCCACACCTGTCTCCCTCCTCGCCCTCTGCCACATCCCAGGCCCCTCCCCCCTCCCCCCTCCGCACACCAGGCTACCCTTGCCCCCCCCCCCTGCCTCAGCCCAGGCGCCCCCCCCCCCGTGCCCCCCCCCCCCCCCCCCTGCAGGTGTCCTCCTCATCCTCCTTCATCAACACATGGCTGGTGGGCTACTCCACCCTCATCGCCCCCATAGTGAGCGACTGCCAGGCCCCTCCTCCTCCCACCCCACCCCCCCCACCCCACCCCACCCCACCCCACCCCACCCCACCCCCCACCCCACCCCACCCCACCCCACCCCACCCCACCCCACCCCACCCCACCCCACCCCACCCCACCCCACCCCACCCCACCCCACCCCACCCCACCCCACCCCACCCCACCCCACCCCACCCCACCCCACCCCACCCCACCCCACCCCCACCCCACCCCACCCCACCCCACCCCACCCCACCCCACCCCACCCCACCCCACCCCACCCCACCCCACCCCACCCCACCCCACCCCACCCCACCCCACCCCACCCCACCCCACCCCACCCCACCCCACCCCCACCCCACCCCACCCCCACCCCACCCCACCCCACCCCACCCCACCCCACCCCACCCCACCCCACCCCACCCCACCCCACCCCACCCCACCCCACCCCACCCCACCCCACCCCACCCCACCCCACCCCACCCCACCCCACCCCACCCCACCCCACCCCACCCCACCCCACCCCACCCCACCCCACCCCACCCCACCCCACCCCACCCCACCCCACCCCACCCCCACCCCACCCCACCCCACCCCACCCCACCCCACCCCCACCCCACCCCACCCCACCCCACCCCACCCCACCCCCACCCCACCCCACCCCCCACCCCACCCCACCCCACCCCACCCCACCCCACCCCCCACCCCACCCCACCCCACCCCACCCCCCCCCCCCACCCCACCCCACCCCACCCCACCCCACCCCACCCCACCCCACCCCACCCACCCCACCCCACCCCACCCCACCCCACCCCACCCCACCCCACCCCACCCCCACCCCACCCCACCCCACCCCACCCCACCCCACCCCACCCCACCCCACCCCACCCCACCCCACCCCACCCCACCCCACCCCACCCCACCCCACCCCACCCCACCCCACCCCACCCCACCCCACCCCACCCCACCCCACCCCACCCCACCCCACCCCACCCCACCCCACCCCACCCCACCCCACCCCACCCCACCCCACCCCACCCCACCCCACCCCACCCCACCCCACCCCACCCCACCCCACCCCACCCCACCCCACCCCACCCCACCCCACCCCACCCCACCCCACCCCACCCCACCCCACCCCACCCCACCCCACCCCACCCCACCCCACCCCACCCCACCCCACCCCACCCCACCCCACCCCACCCCACCCCACCCCACCCCACCCCACCCCACCCCACCCCACCCCACCCCACCCACCCCACCCCACCCCACCCCACCCCACCCCACCCCACCCCACCCCACCCCACCCCACCCCACCCCACCCCACCCCACCCACCCCACCCCACCCCACCCCACCCCACCCCACCCCACCCCACCCCACCCCACCCCACCCCACCCCACCCCACCCCACCCCACCCCACCCCACCCCACCCCACCCCACCCCACCCCACCCCACCCCACCCCACCCCACCCCACCCCACCCCACCCCACCCCACCCCACCCCACCCCACCCCACCCCACCCCACCCCACCCCACCCCACCCCACCCCACCCCACCCCACCCCACCCCACCCCACCCCACCCCACCCCACCCCACCCCACCCCACCCCACCCCACCCCACCCCACCCACCCCACCCCACCCCACCCCACCCCACCCCACCCCACCCCACCCCACCCCACCCCACCCCACCCCACCCCACCCCACCCCACCCCACCCCACCCCACCCCACCCCACCCCACCCCACCCCCACCCCACCCCACCCACCCCACCCCCACCCCACCCCACCCCACCCCACCCCACCCCACCCCACCCCACCCCACCCCACTGACCTGGGGGTTAGCTCCAGACCTGCTTGGTTAGCTATGGTTAGCTCCAGACCTGCAGCGGACCTAGTGAGACCAGCAGCGGAGACCTCAGCGGAGGCGGAGACAGCTTTCAGTGCGGTGCAGCGGAGCGCGTCACAACAAATGGCGTACGATGGGCATACAACGGCGTTTTATGCCACGGTTTACAGCCAATGCCAGATGCCTCACCTCACCTTAAAGCTCGCCCCATAGCAGCAGGGCCTGCCCTCTGAAGTGGCGACCAAATGCCGACCTGCCCTCACCCCCCTGCTGCTTGCACCCCAGCCCATACCCTCGGCTGCTGACCCCCCTTCCCCCTGGCCCCCCTGCCCCGGTGGCGCCGCAGATAGGGGTGGTGATGTGTGACTACTTCATCATCAGGGGGCGGGTGCTGGACATTGATGGGCTGTACCAGGCGGGTCCAGGCAGCACATACTGGTACAAGGTGACTCTGCCACAGTGCATCCTGCCTCAGCCACTCCACCTCCCTCCCCACCCCTCATGCCACCCCCCCTTCCCTCCCCACCCCTCATGCCACCCCCCCTTCCCTCCCCACCCCTCATGCCACTCCACCTCCCTCCCCACCCCTCATGCCACCCCCCCTTCCCTCCCCACCCCTCATGCCACCCCCCCTTCCCTCCCCACCCCTCATGCCACCCCCCCTTCCCTCCCCACCCCTCATGCCACCCCCCCTTCCCTCCCCACCCCTCATGCCACCCCCCCTTCCCTCCCCACCCCTCATGCCACCCCCCCTTCCCTCCCCACCCCTCATGCCACCCCCCCTTCCCTCCCCACCCCTCATGCCACCCCCCCTTCCCTCCCCACCCCTCATGCCACCCCCCCTTCCCTCCCCACCCCTCATGCCACCCCCCCTTCCCTCCCCACCCCTCATGCCACCCCCCCTTCCCTCCCCACCCCTCATGCCACCCCCCCACCCCTTCCCACCCCTCATGCACCCCCCCCTCCCCTTCCTCCCCCATCCACATCCCTCCCGAGCCAAACCGACACAACCACCACCACAAAAGTGCCATGCGGCCGCCCACCTGCCCCTGCCCCTCTGCATCCTGCAGGGCGGCTGGAACCCCGCAGCCCTGGTGGCCACGGCGTGTGGGGCGGCGCCCTGCCTGCCCGGGTTGCTGCAGCAGACAGGCCTGATCAGCGGCCTGCACCCCCTGTGGAAGGCCTTGTACGACTGCAGCGCCTTTGTGGGGGTGGGGGTGGCGTGCCTGGTGTACGTGGGCCTCATGTGGGGGGGGAGGGCGCAGGCACGGGAGGGGGAGGGGGAGGGCGAGGGGAGGGGGGGGGCGGCCCCACCGTTGCCAGCTGTGTGACGAGTGTGAGATCACCTGGGGCTTGGGGGGTGTTGTGGGCGGCTTCTGGGTGCCGGGGGGAGGGGCGGGGGGAGGGGCCTTGTGGCTGACTAGGAGCAGCAGCAGCAGCAGCATCGGCAGGGGCCTTGTGGGGGGCTTGGGGGCCCAGTGGGGGGCTGGGGGCTGACTAGGAGCAGCAGCAGCATGGGCAGCAGCAGTGCCAGGCACCAGGGGCAGTGCCGGGGGTCTTGTGGGCTGTGTGGCTGTGTGGGCTCCAGTGTGGTGGTGTGAGGCATGCCGCCTGGGGCTCACTAGGCCGACTTGGGACTGGGATAGGGCAGACAGGTGGCAGACAGGTGGCAGACAGGTGGCAGACAGGTGGCAGACAGGTGGCAGACAGGTGGCAGACAGGTGGCAGACAGGTGGCAGACAGGTGGCAGACAGGTGGCAGACAGGTGGCAGGTGACTGGGATGGGGCAGGCAGGGGGCAGGGGGCGTGTTGAGGGCCTAGTGGGGGCCTGGAGGGCGGGGGGCGGGGGGAGGGGGCGGGGGGCTCATTATCGTGCTGTAGCATGCAGGAAGAGGTGGACCCTGCTGCTGTTGCTGCTGCTGCTGCTGCTGCTGCTGTGAGCCAGACCCTGCCACAGTGACGCAGGCAGACGCAGGCGCAGGCCCAGGTGCGCCCATCCGCATCTGGTTCGGTGTCTACTATCATGCAGACACTGGCATTAGTACCTTCAGCTTGCGTATGCCCTGGGGCCGTGTACTACATATTACTATATGGGCTTGCGTACCTTCAGTTTGCTGTTCCCAACTGGAAAAGTGTTGTCACAGCTGTACAGATGTGTGGGTGGGTCACAGGCAGCCAGTGCAAGCAGGCGCAGGTGGAGGTGCTGGCAGGTGTTGTTTCCGAAAACTGCTAACACAGCTGCTTTGATGAAACGGGACACGGAGGCGCGTTAGTCCTGACATTGTTGATGTCTGCTGGTCCACTACTCGAGCCCCGGGGAAAGCTAAGAACTCAGCTCAATCACTCAGCCCCACTGATCCCCTACATTTACTATACGTATACATACAATAGATACGTACAAATACAACACAACCAATACTATACAATAGCAGAGCACCTATGCAGATTAACGGAATTGCGTGCATGCGTCAATATGTTAAGGACATCGTATGCAACAGCAATAAGAGGTAGTGCCCCGTGCTTGTCTCAGACGATCCCACGAGCTGCCAGTCCGACGGCTGCAAAAGCTACCTCCACAGATGCTGTACCACTGAATAATTTGTGGCTGGTACTACCAGGCACAAATTATTCAGTCTTGTTTCGCACAAAACAATCCTGTTGGACTGCTTGAGATCTTAGGCATCCACAGGGCAATCATGTGTTCATCAAATAATTGCAGTGTTTGTATAGCAGCTAGTGAGCGACCGGCCCGACTATAATTATATTTATAGTTTAATATACCTTGAGCACTTTTATAGCTTTTATAGCTCCTCGAACCTTGCTTCCGCTTCCACCGCCGACCAGCGCGATGGCTGCGTCTAGCCCCGATGACCCCAATGCGCTGGGCCCAAGCTTAAACATCATCAAAATCAAACATTCAAACGCACGAGTTTTCGGTTTTGCACGTACAGGTGGAGCAAGGTGTCCCGCAGCGTGCGACATGTGAGGCAGGCGGGTGTATTGCCAAAGGCGTGATGGGCACCCTTCCCCCGGGGGTCCCAAATGTCGCGGCAATCTTGCGACATGGCGGCACCCAGCAGGGACAGGACCAAGGGCTGCAGGAGTGGCGTAGCATACAAGATACTGTGACCCTGACATTCAAGGTAGTTTCACAGTGCAGTCCGGTTTAGTGAGGGTGGTTGGATACATAGGCCACGTCGTGTGACCCCTGCAGGCCTTCTTCGATGCGTTAAAGTCTCAGGTACATCCTTACAGCTCAATCTATCTCGACAGCAGTGAAAACATAGTTTGTCCATGCAAACACACACACATGCCGGCCAAGCATGCATGCAAATGTGCTTGCATGGGCGTTCTCGTGCTCCACCTTGCACCTCCAGCAGCCGGCTGGTCCAGCCATTCGAAGCAACTGGAGGTAGTAGCACAGCTGTGCAGCACTCACAGCCACCCACCAGGCCTCTGGTCCTGCACCAGTGCGTTACACCAGTGCACCACCACAGCTGCATCAAGCTGCCCACACCCACACTCATTGCCAGCTGCAGCAAGGCCAGCATTGGCTGGTGGTTTGAGGGTGCCATCTGCAAGGGGACCAGTAGAGCGACCATGCGCCAGCTGCCCAGCGACTGCCAAGCAACTGCCAGGCAGCTGTGTGAAGTAGAAAGACAGAATGGCCGACTATGAGGTTGGCGTGCCTGGCAGTGCTGCAGGCCCCTGCTGTCACTGACACCACACTGCTGCCTGTGGCCCCTGGCCCTGGGCCTGTGCAGGGTGATGCCATCCGGTCCCTGGAGCAGGGGCGAGAGGTGAGGCGCCAGGACCAGGGCCAGGGGCAGGGCACAGCTGCCACAGGCAGGCCACCCGAGACAGGGCTGTCCTTCTGGCCCTGGCCCTGGACCTGACCAGGGTTAGGGGTTAGGGTCAGCCCCCGCTAGCCCTGCGTCTGGCCCTGGCCCTGGCCCCTGACCGAGACCAGGGTTAGGGGTCAGGGTTAGGAACCCTCCTTCCAGCCCTGCCCCTGGCCCTGACCCCTGGCCTTGCCCCTGGCCCCTGGCCCCGGCCCCTGGCCCTGCCCACAGTCCTGGGTTCTGCTGTCCAGGGTGCAGCTGGCAGCCGGGCAGCAGGCGCTGCATCCAGGATACAGCGCACCAGGCACAGGGGACAGGGCACAGCAGCTAGGGGACAGGGCACAACAGCCAGGGCACAGGGGACATGGCACAGCAGCTGCCACAGACTTGGGAGTTTTGTAGACCAGGAGACGAACAAGGGGCACAGCAGCCGCCACTGTGCCTGCCACATGTCGGCCTCCACCCCACACGTAGCTCAGGAGCAGCGGAAGGGGGGCCACCTCCTGAGCAGCAGCAGGGTGGGCAGCATGTAGGAGCCACTGGTCAGGCAGGCTGCAGCCTTGAACTGGGTGTGCCTGGCACCTCGTGGTGGGTGCTGTTGTCTCCTGAAGGTGTTCCCCCAGGGCCCATGCTGATGCCCGCAATCCCCAACTTGACCTCATCACCAACATCATTGCCAACATCATTAGTACCATCATCATCACCATCATCATCATGAGTGTCACCCTCATTGATATCACCCTCGTCAACAGCACCAGCATCAATGTCACTATCTGCACCCGCACCATCACTTTGAGCACCATGCGCATGCTGCTGCCCCTGGGCTTCTGCAGGACCTGGTGCACAGCCTGCGCAATGAAATGGCAGGGGTGCTGCAGCGCAAGGCCAACGCTCCTGAAGTGGCGTCCCGCTTGGCTGAGGTGAGGCGCCCGGGCCCCGCGCTGACGGCTGCGGTGCACGTGGCTGGTGAGGAGCGGCCTGGGCTGGTGTGGCTGGGCAGCTGCAGCGCAGCAGTGGGTGCAGCGGCTGCAGCAGGTGCAGCAGGGTCGCCTGATCGAGGGGGTCGAGGCAGCCGGGTGGAGGCGTTAGGGGTCAGGGGGGGTTAGGAGGCAGTGCTGCTGGTGCTGGTGCTGGTGCTGGTGCTGCTCCTGCCGCTGCTGCTCTGCAGGAGGTCAGGAGATGAGGACAGCTAGGTGATCCTGACCCTGAGCCAGGACAGCGTACAGTACAGTGCAGTGGCTTACAGGTGTTCAGTGCGGTGACTCACAGGTGTTGAGGCACGGTGGCAATGGTACTCTAGCACTGTGGTACTGGCACAGGTGGTGAGGCATTGAGTCCAGTACAGGTGTTCAGTACAGTACAGTACAGTACAGTGTACAGTGTACTGTACACAGGTGTTCAGTACAGTACAGTGCGGTGACTCACAGGTGTTGAGGCAGCGGGGTTCAGGCTGCGGGGTCAGGCTGCGGCGGCAGGGGGTTAGGATGGTGTTCATTGAGCACAAGCCATACTAGCACAGCCAGGTGGTGAGCAGGTGGTGGTGAGAGATGGTCAGCTGGTGGTGGGTGTGCGGTGGCAGGCTCGCCCACTAATGCAGCTGGCAGGGGGAGCCAGTGCCAGCTTAACGGCATGCTGCACAACCCAGCTCAGCACAAGCCTCACTGGCACAGTCACCGCTAGCTTGGCCAGAACGAGCCAAATAACGAGGCGAAAAAGCACAAAAAACGAGACAAACAACGAGGCAAATATAGAAAGAACGAAACAAGGCCCTACCGACTGGCCTGCATCAACGGCGGGGGAGGATAGGCAGCAGCAGTGGGGGCAGGGGTGGGCCCTCAGCCTCCCACGCCTTGCTGCTGGTGCTGGGGCAATGAAGGCACGTGACAAGGAGCACACATGCCTGCATGTCAGCATGCTTGCATGCACTTTCACACACCCTGCGTGCCTTACCTGGTGCAGCTGGAGGCATGTGTGGGGCGCAAGGCCGACACTGAAGACATGGAGCGGCGCGCCATAAAGGCAGAGGTGAGCAAAATCACAACTGAAGAGTGCATGTGAAAAGTAATATTGGAAAGAAAAAGTGAAAAAGGCCCCTGCCTGCTTCCCTCGCCACCCCACCCACCCTGATGACCCCAGCCCTGCCTTTTGTCTAAGCCAACCTACAGTCTAGCGGCCACCACTGTCACTCCTGATCAGGCAAGCTGGCCCACCACCCTGTAGCCTGTTCAGGCAAGGTGTGACTGCCCAGGCTGCCCCTGGAGCCAGCTTCCTTTGTGGGGCTGATGCAACTCCCCTCCCCGTGTTTGTGAGCACTGCATGGCTGTCATGAGGTCATGTGGTTGGGAAGGCTCATGTGGCATACCTGCCTGTGTACATCTCAACCCAACCCCCCTCATGCCCCACTCTGACACCGGCACCTATGCACCTGGTTGCACGCATCTCAACAGACAACCCCCCAGCCACACCCCTGTGCGCAGTACCATTCTTCCACCCCCACTGCCTGGCTTGGCCTCTCTTCCAATTACCCCCTCATGCCCCCTCATGCCCCCTTCAGCCTTGCTGGCACTGCTGGAGTGCTCCCGTCCTTGGCCCTTGGTGGCTGTGAGCCCGCTGCAATGCAACAGCAGGGCAGGCTACCTCATCACTTCATCACCTGCCTGCTGTGTTGGCCTTGCTGGGCTCCTGTCAGGCCCCCTCAGGCCTTGCGGACAGGGCTGCATGCCCCTCACCTGCTGACCCCCCTGCCCTCAGAGCCCCTCAGCTGCTGGCCCCCAGGGCAGGGCTGCATGCCCCCCTGACCCTGTGTCCAGCTGTTGGCCTTGATGGAAGCAGAGGCAGGCATGCAGTGGATTGGACGGCATGTTGCTGTGGGTCACAATGACTGGGGGGAGGCCGGAGCCCCTTGACTGTGGCGCTGCAGCCTGGTGCTGCCATGGCTCGCCCCCCAGGTGGATGCCACGCTGCGCAGTCACATGGCTGCGGTCAGCACGGGCCTCAAGACAAAGATGGATGAGGTGGAGGCCAAGGTCAGGCTGGGCCAGAAGCTCCGCCCCTAGCTATCTTCTGCCCTGGGGGGTAGGGGGTGGGGAAGGGAGATGGAGAGGGGCAGGGGGGGGGAGGGAGGGAGGAGGGGAGGGGTCCTCCTGGGCCCAGCCTGCCCACTGTCACCTTTCATGGTAGAGGCACCTCCAATGGGGGGGTGGGTACTTGCCTGGGCGCGTTGTTTGTGCATGCTGCCCTTGCTGAGCTCACTTGCTGCCTGCCTGGGTCAAGGGGGTTACCCTACCCTACCCTACCCTACCCTACCCTACCCTACCCTACCCTACCCTACCCTACCCTACCCTACCCTACCCTACCCTACCCTACCCTACCCTACCCTACCCTACCCTACCCTACCCTACCCTACCCTACCCTACCCTACCCTACCCTACCCTACCCTACCCTACCCTACCCTACCCTACCCTACCCTACCCTACCCTACCCTACCCTACCCTACCCTACCCTACCCTACCCTACCCTACCCTACTCTAACCAACCCTACCCTACCCTACCCTACCCTACCCTACCCTACCCTACCCTACCCTACCCTACCCTACCCAACTCTAACCAACCCTAAGTAACCCTAACCAACTCTAACCCGGCTACACCCCAGCCCCTCACCTGCTGCCTGGCTGCTGATGTGATCAGGCCTGGCGGGAGTCCTGTGAGCGCCAGCTGACAGCCCTGCGCACTGAGGTGGCCCGCCTGGCAGCAGGTGGGACCCTGGCTGTGGGCTGTGGGGGGGATGCAGAGGGAAGGGGGAGAGGGGGAGTAATGTGATAATGGGATACTGTCTTGTGTTGGCCTAAGGCATCAGACCAGGCTGGTAGGGTGCATCCCCCCATGGAAAGAGCCCATGGAAAGAGGCCATGGAAAGAGCCCATGGAAAGAGGCCATGGAAAGAGCCCATGGAAAGAGCCCATGGAAGCCCATGGAAAGAGGCCATGGGGGGGTGGGAAAGAGGGGGAGGTGTGAGGGCCTATTCAAGATCAGAATCATCATAAACAGCAGGATCCCAGAAGTGGAAGGGGGGATGTTGAAGGCAGAGGGACGGACAGGGCAGTGTTGGAGGGAGGGGGCGGGGAAGGGTGGGGAGGGGAAGGGGGCAGGGGGGCAAGGGAGGTGCTAGTGTCTGCCAAGTCATGTGCCGTAGGTCCTGTGCCCAAGGCTAGGGTGGCAGGGTGCTGTCGCTGCACCTGTGGCCACGTGGCCTTGTGGGGTAGGGCAGGGGGGAGGGGGCGGAGTGAGCAGCAGAGTGCTGCAGGTGGGGGATGGAGCCACATAGGGGAGGGGGCTGGATAGGGAGAGTGGGCCCGCCACTGTCAAGCCACTGTCAACAGCAGCAGCTGCACTGCTGGGCTCTGGCTGCAAGTGTGAATCACACGCTGCTGCTGCTGCTGCTGCTGCACCCCCTGCAACCCCCTTCACCCCCTGCCACCCCCTTCACCCCCTACACCCTGCACCCCCGCCTGTAGGCCTGGACGAGGTGCGGGCGGCGCTGAGTGGCAAGGCCAGCGCTGCAGAGGTGACCTCCAGCCTGGCTGCAAAGGTTGACGCAGCGGACCTGGAGCAGCGGCTGAGGGACAAGGTGTGGCCAGCAGGGGCGAAGCAGCAGCGGGGGGGAGCAGCAAGGCCGGGACCAGGCACCCAATGGGAAGCACTCTCTTTACCCCATGCGTACGCCCATGTTGACCTCCATGTATATTCCCATGTATACCTCCATGTGTACCTCCATGCATATTCCCATGTATACCTCTATGTTGGGGATTTTGCAAGAATACTTTGGCAGCCAAAAGAGCATGCAGCAGTCACCCTTGCACTCGCTGCTTGACCTGCTGCAGGCCAGCCGCAAGCTGGTGGAAGAAGCGCTTGCCTGCAAGGCTGACAGCAGCGCGCTGCAGGGGGTGGAGGGGGAGGTGAGGGCGCAGCTGGATGACGCTCTCCATGCATTGAGCCGCAAAGCTGACATGGCAGTGCTGGAGGAGGTGAGGTGCAGGCGTGGGAGCGAAGGGCTGGGGCCAAACAGGGCAGTACGTGGGGAGCAGTGGGGGAAGGGTGGCCGGCAGAAGTGGTCCGGGTGGCGGCAGGGATAGCGGCAGGGGCGGGGGCAAGGGGTGGCAGCAGGGGTAGGGGCAGGGGTGGGGGCAGGGGTGGGGGCAAGGGGTGGGGGCAGGGGTGGTGGCTGTTCTGGCTGCTGCTGCCTTCTGTAGTAGTTGTATTAAACTGATTTTGCGAGGTTTTGAGACGCGAGTGTGGACAAGGGCTGATGCCGAGGAGTGGTGCAGGGTGTTGGAGGTTAGGTTGTTATGGTGAAGCATTTTGAAATGGAGTGACTCGAGTCTTCTTGAGTGATGAAGCAGAGCAGCGAGAGCAGGGTAAGACAAGTGAAATTGCGGGGAAGGTGCGCGGCTTGTCTCATGTGGGAGCCTCACCAGCAGCTCGCTGGCGTTAGGTGTCGCACCGCCATGACCGGCTGCGCTCCCGGGTTGAGGCGGACGCGGAGTCTGCGGCCGCGGCCTTGCGCGCCCTGTCTGTCACCTTCGACGCGTCGCTGTCCACCACAGCCAAGCGTGTCGACGACGCACTGCTGGCAGAGAGGTGCGCATCATCGCACATCAGAGCAGTCCTTCCCCCGTCATACCCGCCTCCCTTGTCGTGCGCACACGGGACGAAGGTGCGGGCTAGTTCGAGCGATAGGGCGGAGGCCGAGGTCACGGCATCGTCGGCTGGGAGCGTGGTGTTGTCACGCACTGCTGCCGCGTCTGACACCTTCCGCAGTGCGCTGCGAATGGAAGTGCAGGACGTGGAGGACAGGCTCGCCGCGGCGCTGGCGCGCAAAGCCGAGGGGTCTGAGGTGCGTGAGGGTCTCGCGCTGGCTGCACTGTCCCCACTAATGCTACTGCTCCGCGCACATGCTGCTCCCGGGCTGTTTTGTAACCCTACACCCCCTCACCCTCCAGCTGTGTGGCTGTGCAGCCATGGCCGCACCTGGATTGAAAATTATTGATAGAGTTTAAGAAGTTGGTGTGGGTTGCCTAATCGTCAGCATGCCTCTCACTGAGCTAGTGGCGGCTGTCTTGCACTCAGGTGGCGAGCCTTGCCAGGGACAGCAAGGCAGAGCTGGCGGGCCTCAGGGAGGCAGTGGGCTCCAGGGCCCCTGCCTCCGCCTTGGCCGCGGTGGAGAGTCAGGTGGGATGTCATCATCACCATCACCATCGTCATTATCCCTATCATCACTACCACCATCATCACCATCACCAACACGAGCACCATCACCATCACCATCATCACTACATGGCATTTGCCAGTTCGCATTGCTGCAACACTGAAACTCACCCAAACCTCATAATCACACATCCAATTAACCAAGCCAGGCGGGGTCTGACACACTGAGTTGACAGTATTGGCAGTCTGGCACTAATGCGCTAGCTCAAGGAGGTAGAGGAGGAAGGTGTGGGAAGTGACAAGAGGAAAAGAAGGGAGAGAGGCAGGGAGGACGGGCATGTTTTCCTTGAAACAGGACTGGGCAGGGCAGGGATGAGGTCGTGGTTGGGCCACAGCGGAGGACTGGCTTGACAGCGGGTGCGACAGGAGGGGTGGTTTAAGATATGGTGTCAGGGTGGGTGTAGTGGGTGGGTGGGTGGACCTGACCTGGGTCACGTGGGTCAGGTCCAATTACAGAGGTCAGGGTGAGCCTTTACATGAGGTATGTTGTGTGTGCAGCTTTGCATGACACCCACGTGGTCCGGGTCGAGGTCAGGCTCTGTGTGATATGGGCTACTAGAACTGCACCTTGCTGACAACACACAGCAGGGCTGCTTACATAGCTGGCGCCGTCTTCCTCACTTGCAGGTGGCAGCGCTGAGCAGCGTGTCATCGCGACTTGACGCGCTTCAAAGAGACGTCGCCAACAAGATGAGCACTGACTTACGAGTGTATGCCAGCTTGGAAACGAAAGCCAACGTGGACGACGTCAACAAGGCAAGCACTGCACAGCGCGGTGTTGGCCTTTTCCACACTGGTGCCAGTTTGAAGACACCCTTAGCATTCGCCGAGCCAATTGTCACACGCACATCGACTCGACGTGTGGTCGCGCCGCGCGCTGCCCCACGCACAAGTGTTCGCGGAACGATGCTTTTGGGCCGCAGGCACTCCTTGCGGTGTGTCGTGAGGTGGAGGGCCGCGCATCTGCTGACGAGCTCGACGCGCTGTCCGCCCGCACCAGCGCGCAGTTACAGCGCCTGGCATCGTTGACGCCGCTGGCAGGGCGCTGGCTTTGGAAAAGCGGGCGCACGAAGGCAGGCGGCGCGGTGCCATGGGAGATTCAGGTGCTCGCGCCAGACGAGGACCGTGTGGCAGCCGCTCGGGGCGGTTCTGGCGGCAAGGTTGGCGGCGACGGCGCGGTGTTTACATGGGAGGCAGGGAGCAGCATCATCGGCGTTGCACTTCCGGGCCTGTACGAGCTGTCGTTCGCGTTCTTCTGCCGCAAACGTCCGCTTGTCCAGGTGCGGGCTCAACTACTCACGTATGTACCATTGTTTTCGCGTCGAGGCCCCCGCCACAGTGTTTGGGCACCATCTCCGCGATGCCAACATCACAGCCAGTGGACCCGGGGTAGCGTGGTTGGGTTGAAGGCACTGCTCGAGCCGCCAAACGTCAGGCTGGTTGGTCGCATCCTGCGACCCCTATTGATACTGTACGCGCTCGCCAGCTGCGCGTTCCAGCTTTAGTACAACATACTCAGAAGGCGTTACCACAACACGCGCACCAGCTGCGCGTTCACACATCACTCATGCCATTCCCTGCGTTGCCTGACAGCAGGTGCTTGTGAACGGGGAGCCCATCTTGACCGCCACTGGCTCAGCCAGCGCTAGCTCCAGCTCCACCACCATCATCCACCACGCAGCCCTGGGCATATCGGCCACTGCTGCTGGTGCTGGTGCAGCAGCCCACATGCTGGCCAGCCTGGCAGCTCCGGGGGGAGGCAGCCAGCCAGCACCCAGCTCCCAACACAGCGCAGGTGCGACCAGCAGCAGCAGCAGTAGCAGCAGCAGCAGTCTTGCAACTACTGTCACAAATAGTGTCAGCAGCAGCAGCAGCAGCAGCAGCAGCAGGTTTGTCGTTACCATTACAAAGATGATGTTGGTAGCAGCAGCAGGTTTGGGGCCACCATCACCAACAGGGAGCACCATCACTGACACCATAACAACCATCAACACTGAAGGCTATCAGCATCACCAGCATCAGCAGTGTGACCCTCACACCACTCTCATCAGTGCCAGTACACGGTCTGACAGAGAGGGGCAGCACTCTATCCTAGCTTCGGGCAAGACATGCTCACGACGGCTTACCTGGCCAGACTCGTGCTTGGCCTGAGCCCCCTTGACTTGCCCTATTTGCCCTGCCCTTCAGAACCTGTGCCTCTCAGCCCGGCCCCACTGCCTGGTTGCTGTGGCGCAGGGAACGTAACGGGGCTGTCAGCTCTGGAGTTCCTGTCCCTGCCTGCTCAGGCCCGCCTGGCTGTGACGGTGCAAGGGCAGCAGACAGACGGCGTGCAGGGCTTCCTGGCTCTGCGCAAGATGTGACACTGATGAGCTGCACCCACGGGGAGAAGATGGCCTAGTAAACGAGAGTGAGGTGCCGCATTAAACCATGGCCATTGGCATGACCAGGATACTCAAGTCCCTTACATTTGCTCATCAAACAACTGCTAGACAAACAACATAGACAAACAACAACAACCTACTGTGACTTTGTCATTTCAAGATACAGATAATATCTGTTTGCATGGTATCAATTAGTTTAGCTGATGTCACATCTTCCAACCCACCACTCCTGACCAGCACCCTCCTTGTCCGACCTTTCCCCACTCCCACTCCAGTGCCCCTGTGCTGTGAAGGGTGGATGATGTCCCGTGGGGGAGGCTGGAATATGTGTAGGTGCGGAATGGGGGTCCTGGGGGCGGGTGGAAGATGCCGTGCCCCAGGCGGTACCTCCTTCCTCAATGCAAGGTTGGGGGTAAGAGAGGATTCCTGTCCTTCAACCACTACTTCAACCACCAGGCATTATAATTCATATCCATGAAGGCCCTTTCCAAAGACCTTTTGGAAAGGGCCATTAGCAAATATCGGTTAACGGTTTGAACTGCGAAGTTCCAACCAGGGAAAAGATGATGAGACTTTTGAGCTACCACACGAAGTAACGTCGTGAAGTTGTTTGCGAGTTAGCTACATGACAGCTCCTGCCGCCGAGGATATGTAAGGGCTAAAAATTGCTGACACATTGGCTGCCACCCTGCCAACTTTGGCTGCCAACCTACGCCAGCCAGATGTCAGAGACGGGAGCTTCGTCCGTGGAGAGCAGTGGGACATCGGCATTGAAGTGGGTTTTGGTAAACCCGGCAATCAATAAAACGGCGGGTCTATACTATCAATACATTAGTTGATGATGACAACCGCAGCTTGCAAACGATGAAACCGGGGCCAGAAGATGAGGTGTCAGATGACACCAGGCTCTTGCAGCAAGGTCAGTGGCGAGCTTGTGACAAGTGGGCTGCATTCCTATGACTAAGCGGCATGAGCATGTGAACTGAGCGCGGCTGCTTCCCCACACTGTGCAGGAGCATTTGGGGTGATGTACACAGTTGCCAAGGCGAGTGAGGTGTCCACTCCTGCTGTGTACACTCCAGTGGCCTGTGCACTAGTGTATTCCAAGCAATGAGCTGTCAACATGCTGAGTTGAACCTCATTGTGCAGGAGAAGGCACCCACCTGGCGTTTTGCAGCCTTCCGCCTGTTCCTTGACTTCCTGCAGCTGTTCCTCCTCACTGTGAACCCTCAGGTGTGTGCTGGCAGCAGGAAGTGAGGGTCAGCTGCAACTGCCATTGAGGCTGAGAGCTGCTGCCCTGTGCTGCGCAGTATGGCTTCACTGGCTTCATCGACAACAGCAACATGTGAGGGGAGGTGGCGGCTGATGTCTAGACAAGCTGGGCAACAGACAGTGTCCAGCTTGACCAGCACCTCATGGCTGGCACCCCTCAGCTGACCCCTTGCTGCCCTGCCCCTCTGCAGTGGCTGGCAGGTGGTGTCCTTCATTGGCCTGAACCAGTTCCTGGCCAACAGGGGCTACCTGTTCTTCATTGTGGCCCTGTACATCATGGCGGGGGCGCTGCTCTTCAACGTGGTGCTGTGCGTGTGGGTCGGCTACTCCTTCCAGGCCAACTCCTTCAACCATGTGTGGTGAGCCGCTGAGGCTGCCATGCACCCAGCTGCCTGCTAGCCTTGGTGCCTCACTTCTTGCGTGCCTCTTGCTTGCAGGCCCATTGTGTGGCTGCGCTGGTTTGGCAAGGTGATGCTGCCACAGCGTGCTGGTGCAAGTATCAGCCAGCTCTCTTGTTCAGCTGGCAATGCAGCTGTGCTGCCTGCTCTGGTTTGGACCTGGCTGCAGGTGTTCTACCAAGTGCTGGACATTGCCACCCTGTCGCTGTTCCTGGTGGCCCTGGATTGCCAGCTCTATGGCAGGCCTGGTAGGCTGAACTGTACCTTGGGAAGCTGCACCAATGCAGGGGTGGGGCTTTGGCAAGAGGCACTGCTGCTAATCCAGCAAGGGAGGGTATGAGCTGAGGGTCTGCCACAGCAGCGGCAGCGGGCCTGGGTGGCTTGTCCCACAGCATTTCATTTATACAGCAAAACCCGGCCACATTGACAGCCGGATCACGCACCCTAGCTGCTAGCGAGCCCCTCGACCTGGTCCGTAAGGCACCTGTCAGAGTACTTCAGTGAGCTCAATGCTGCCATCCCCACCTGGTGCATCTGCTCCGCTTCGCAGAGGTGCAAGGCGTGAACCAACAGTTCCCCAACGTTTGTGAGTGTGCTGGCCAACAATGCTTGACAAAATCTCACATGCCCACCCCAAGCCATGCTACACCCTCGGGCCGCTGATTGGGTGCTCAACTGTGATGGGTTGTACTAACAGACTGCTGGAGCGGCGCCCATGTCATCCACGCGTCTGTCGCCGCCATCTCCATCATCGTGTTCATCGCTTTCGCTGCCTTCTTCACGCTGGCTGAGATGGAGCTGAACCCGCTGTCACGCAACCCGCTGGCCATGGCCCACTCAGGGTGGGTGGTTAGGAGGCAGGCAGGCAGTGCTGCGTGCCACGAGCTGCACACCACTGTTCTGCCTGGTGGCACATGTAGGGACCTGCCTGCTCAAGATTATGTCTACTGCTGGCCCAAAGCTGCCGACACACTGCCGTATGGAGGCCCCCTTACACTAGCCACTTTCCTCCTACGCTGCACCTCCCTTAGCCTGAACTGGCTACCTTATAGTTATGCGACGCAAGCCGGGTTGCCAGGCCAGGACAGCCACTCCGGAGCTCGGTCTGGCTGCATGGTGCAGGGTGGAGGTGCTTGGGTTCGGGCTAAAGTCAGTGATGACGCTCGCCGCCACCTTCCTGAGCGCCACCCGGGAGCTGTCCCTGCTGTACCTGGCCTGCTCCCTGGCCCTGCTCTACCTCTACGTCTACTGGGTGAGCCAGGCACCCCTAGCCCACATGGCTGCTGCCAGGGCCAACCTGCACCTGACGTGCCGCTGCTGCCTGCTGCCAGGTGCCGCACCTGAACCCGGCAGTGAACATGATCCGCACTGCCAGCTACGCCATGGTGCTGTGGACCTCCCTGGTGCTGGTGCTGCTGGCCTTCAGGACTGTCAACCTGTCTGGGCAGCAGTCGGTGAGGCTAAGTGTCGATGTTGTCAGCGTAGCCAGCACCCTCTCCCTCACCCTGCACCCCTCATGGTGAATAGCCACTGTGTGTGCAGGCTGAGGTGCAGGAGCAGCTGACCCTGGTGATGTGGGTGGGCCTGGTCCCTGCTGGCCTGGCAGGCGCCCTGGCCGGGTGGATGCGGCTCAGGTCAGTGCCCGGTGCCGCATGCGGACGTGCGGTTCACACTAGCTTGCCATGTCACCCTGCAGAGAGTACCTCAGCATGTGTCGTGGATGGGTGGTGCTTTGCCCCTGTCCTCAATGGTTGTTGCTCTGCCCCTCACCGTGCAGGTACTTCATGGTCACTGTGGTCAACAGGTTTAGGTGCGTGGCTTGACTCAACAAGCTGGCTCAGTAGCGTGTCCAGCAGTTGCGCATACCTGTTGGGTGTGTTGCGTGCTGTGTGCAGGCACGCGCCCCGTGACATGAAGCCACGCCTCATCTTCAACGCCACTGATGCACGCGAGGTAGCACCCGGCCTGGTAGTCAAGGGCCTGCGGTGTGGGCCAGAGCAGTCTGCAGTGCCAAAGCAGCATGGAGCACCACAACCGCCTGGCCATGCTGCAGCCGCATGCACCTCACCTCTCCTTGACCTCCAGGATGTGCTGTAGTGTGTGTGTGTGTTCTGCCAACCACCGCTTGGTCCAGGTGGAGATCCTGAGCCGCTGCTGCCGTGTGTGGCAGCCTGAGGACCCTGAGGTGGTGGAGGAGGAGGCCATGGAGCTGGCCAGCATCATCCTCAAGGTGCCTGCAATGCAGTCATCCTCACAAATGCCAAACAGGACAGCAGTGTGGTAGTCGAGTCTCCCCAAGGGCTCATGTCATCTACTGTCCAACATAGCAGTGTGCAACAGATGGCATCAGAAGGCCACCTCTGGAATGCTGTATGGGTCAGTCAGGAGGGCAGCAACAATGTCTACCCACTCCTTGTAGGCACGCAAGGATGGCTATTGCGAGCAGGCATGGCCACCATGCCTGCTCAGCTGTGATGTGTGCTCAAGCCAAAGCCAGGCAGCTGCTGTCGTTTGTATTGCTGTCTTTTGTATGGTATTGCTCCATTGCTCTGCAGGCTGGCTTGGCGCAGCTGGCGACCTCTGACCCCTACATGATCATCCTGTGGGTGCATGCAGCTGGCCAGCCAAAACTATTCAGATTGCAGCTGGTGCAGCTGCTTGCACTCCCTGACTGAGACAGGGGGCAGCTGCTGCCCCATGCCCTGGTCAGCCTGCCATGGCAGACATGAGTAAGCCACTGCAGCAACAGCGGCAGCAGCAGCAGCAGCGGCAGCAGCAGCAGCATGTATCAGGGGTGCCTGTATTCCTTGACCCTGTTACAAGCATGGATGCATGGTGGTGCTGCTGGTGCTGCAGGTATGCCTCTTTTCTCATAGACGTTCAGAACAGCACCCAGTCGGGCTACACACAGCTGCAGGTGAGTAGGGCACGGCCCTGTTGGGGGACATGAGCAGGCCATGCTTCCAATAGGGCTGCAACTGGCCCTTAGAGAAGCCGGCTGTGATGCATCCCATTGGACGCGTGATAGCAAGCTGGTGTTTGACCTGGAAACAAGCTGCTGCTAGACAGCGCGACACCCAGCTCCTAGACAGCTGCAGTCATTGTGACAACGCTCCTGCCTCCAGCTTCCTATGAGTCATTGTGCCACTAGGTGTGATGCTATGAGAAATCTGCCACTATTCCAAGCAACTTTAAGTTCTCACAGCGCGTTTTCTCGAAGTTGTTTCTCACGGCTCATTCAGGCTTTTCATGGCAGGAGCAACAGCCCAGCCCCATGTCAATTGCATTTGTAGTCTGCCACTGCTATTGCCACGGCAAGGGGTCCATAAGCAGCATGGCCTATGGTTTTCACAGCGCATCACAGCACCGACTAAACACGCCAGCTAGCAGGCTACCAGGGCACCAGGCTACCAGGGTGGGGTATGTCCAGCCACTACCAAGTTAAGGGTGTCCCTTTGAGCCTGCCAGGACCATCTTCTTGAACACCAATCCAGGTTTTCAATGACTGACAGAGGTGCAGATGAGGTGCCCATCATGGTGTGCGCCGCAGGCTGCTAAGCGTGCCAACCCTTCCTTCTTACAACGCTTTGCCATCTTCACCATTGAGCAACAGTGAGTGGCCCACCCCACGAGGTGAAGCTGCGTCAATGCAGTTGATGCCGCACAGTGCCGTGTGACTTGACACAGCCTGATGCAAGCCCTCCTCCTTCAGGCCAACTCCTCAGGTTGGGGCACCACAGGCAGGAGAACATCCTGTGCCACACGTCACCTCTGTGCCCATCAGTGAACTGGTCCAGCTGGTGCTCAGCACTCTTACCTCTTGCCCATTAGTTGGCCACCCTCCTTGGACCTCTCTGCCACCATGCAACAGGCCCGCATAAATGCCTTGGACACCAGGAACCTGAAACACCTGAAACACTTTGGACACCAGGAATGCCTTGGACATCACACACCCACGCCATGTGCGTGAAACATTAGTACGACACGTCTTTGACACAGTGGTAGTGATACATGAAGAGGTGGGAGCCAGCCCCAGTGGCCACCAGTGGCGCCCCCAGTGGAAGCTCCTCCTTGAATGCTCTCTGGCTCTGCCCGAGTAGTCTTACCTCCTTCATCTGGGGCTACATGGACAGGGCTTTCAGCTCACGTTGACTGCAGAGACTGCATGGCCAGCCTCCCACTGTACCCCACCACCACCTTCCAGGCCAGCGGCCAAACCCACCCCTACCCCTACCCCACCCCCAACCCGCACTACCTGTCCACTCCTGCCACCTCTCCAACGCCCAGTCCATACCTTCTGAGAATAAAGGCACTCCGGCAGGTGCTCTCGGGGCGCCGTACAGCCAAGGAGCCATAGCTGGGCCTGCCTGGGCTGTAGGTACTTCCCGCACACCGCATCCTGAATAGAATGCAAGCAGGGTGGCTGGAGTGCAGGCCAGGCCACTCGCCCCACACAAGTCCAGGCTGGTTGGACAGGCCACTCGCCCCACACAGGTCCTCCCAGGGCCGGCAAGTGTCGCTGCACTGGCACCCTTCCCATGATTCCGCTGCACCAGACCCGCTCCCTGCAGCCATGCTGGTCCATGACCTCAAGCTTGCTCTGCTGGTAAAGCCATCCTCAAGGTGGCAGTCAGCTGCAAAACATCACTTTGTATATCATTCATTGGGCCCGGCCCCTGTTTGCATGCTGGCCACTGGATTGTCGGCCTTGAGGCCTGTGCATCACTGCTGTATGCTTATCTATCTGCTAGGCTGCTACCAGCCCTTGGTCCAGAGACCACTGGTGCGTTACTGCTGCCGTGCTATGGCCAAGGATAGGGTGAAATTGTGTGGTGGCTGGGTTAAAGTCTAAACACAGCCTCGATGCCCTATCCCTAACCCTGACCCAGCCTCCTTAAGCCACCTAAGGCCCTCCACCTACGGCCCTCCCTGGACCTAAGACCCTCCACCTCTGGCAGTGCACCCTGCGGCCCGCTCCTACTGCTACTGCCCCTAGGTGGTGGTTGAGGCACTGCCGACGCTGCTTGTGGCCACCTGCTGTGCAGGCACATCCAGCAGGCCAGCCGCCAGACGGGCAAGGCCACTGACCTGGTCAGTGCGCTCTGGTGGCCGCAACCAGCTCCCTGTGATGCACTGTACAGCCCATGCATTCCCAGAGACTTGCCTTGGGGAGGGTGCTGACAGGTCATGGCACCTTACCTGCTGGCACCTACCACTGCCCGTTGCAGGTGGCGTATGTGGAGTCCATGCGGTCATACAACCTGGTGTACAAGGTCAGTGGTGCAGTATAAGGGCAGGAGACTTAGCAGGATCTCACAGGGCTGCGTCAGTGAACAGGGTTAGTGAAGTTAATTTCTTCATGCATGCAGCACCAAAGAATGGCAGTCGTAAGCTGGCAGTCGTGAGCTCCTAAAATGTGCCCAATGACACCTGCAGCTGACAGCTGAGCAGGGCAGACCATGTTGGATTTAGCCTGACGCAATCACCTGACCCTGAAGCCAGGAGGGAACCACTGTCTGCAGCTTTGCCAACGACTACCTGCTTGGCCTGCTCACCACCAGGGTTAGGATTAGGGTTAGGACCAACTAAGCAGGGCACAGCATGCATCCTGCACCATGTGACCATCCTAACAATGGGTACTTAGCTGTAAGAAGTTCGACCCTAGGATGAAACTCCTCTCCACAATCGCACAACCTGCTGGCGGCCCAATTCACCGGGGATGTTCATGGGCAGCAAAGGCTGCCTGCCAAACATAAACCAGCGATAGGTGCATGAAATGATTGCTAACTCCTCAGCGGTCTTATACGCTGCACCACTTTCAAGGTCATGGATACATCTGTGTATACAGCTCATCGATGCTTTTGCACCTGTCTTGGCCTGCATGCCTGACATTAAGACCTCTCATGCTGTTGCAAGCGTGCCACCTGCATTTGCTCAGGCCCACAAGGATGCGCTGCTGGCCATGCGCGCCTTCTGGGCTCAGCTGCTGAACAGCAAGATAAAGTTTGAAACGCTGAGCCAGCTGGTGGAAAAGCTGGACACCACCATCAAGGCGGCAGAGCAGGCCTACAAGTGCGTGCAGGCTGAGCCTGGCTCGGCTGGTAGGCAGTCAGTGAGCTCACCCTGCACTTGTCACCTTATCCCTGGCTGGCAGGCAGTCAGTGTGCTCACCCTGCGCTTGCCACCTTGTGCCTGTGTAGGCAGGTGCTGGGGAGGCATGGGACCAATGTGAGGCTGCTGAGGCTGTACGCCAAGTTCCTGGAGCACATCAAGCACGGTGTGTGTGAGGAGCTGACTTGCTGAGCCAAACATGGAGGGGACCCAGGGCCAGCAGCAGCTGCACTCCTAGTCTAGCCTAGTCTTGCTGAAGCTGGTCATGAGCTGCTCCTCTCCACCTCCTGGGTGAGCCGAGAATGGGTGTCAGCACCAGCCTAGCCTCCTGCTTGGGCTGAGTCATGAACTGGTTCTCCCCGCTACTGCCTGGTGTGCCCGCAGATCCCTGGACCGCTGCCAAGTGGTTTGCGTGAGTGCCTGCCTGGCTGCTTGACACCGGGTGCCAATTAGGTGCTAGGTAGTGCAACACATTCCAGCCAACTGCCATGGGCGGGCAGGAGCATAACCAGGATGTCGGCTGGCTCTGGCAGGCTAGGCTAGGATGGCCTACTCTGGCTTACTCTGGCAGAACATGACGCAGCCAGTTGCTGGCAGTGGCTCAACATACCGCCTATGTGTACCACTGACGAGCCATGACACAAGCAGTTGCAGGCAGCTGGCAGCAGAGGCGGCTCTGCGGCTGCTAACCCACCTCCCTGCTCTGGTCCTGCAGGGAAGCGGATGCTCTTGAGCTGCAGGAGGAGAAGGCAAAGGACACCAACGTGTTTGCAGGTGGTGACCTCCCTCTGGTTGCAAATAATGCTGGCAGGCACTGCTGCCATCACTGATGCACTGTCGGCCTCGCTAGCCTTACTACTCATAACCCTGCTGCTGTGCCCATCCTATCGTTTGCACGTTCTCACCTTTTACACCTTTGATCAGCATCATCAGCATCCCACTAACCCAAGATCTGCTGCCAACCCCACCCCTACCCTAACTCCTGGCCCCGACACGGCCGTCACACAGCAAGGTGCATGAGGCTGCTGTGTGTGGGCTGCCCTCCATCAGCACCTCCCTCATCAGCCCGCAAAGGCTGAAGTAGATTTCCCCACTAGGGGTAATGTTTTGTCTGAGTCACCTAAGTGTTCTCACAGCGCACATTCGCGAATGTATGTACACCGACACAACACAGCTGCAGCTGATTTCCTCCAAACCCTTCATCAGGCCAACAAAACTCATTCAACAAGGAACAACATGTTGGGTTGTGGGTAATCTCACTCCGCTACAGTATTGAAGCATCCTCGGTCGCACCCTTCATGACTGCAAAACCCACTCCGGTGGCACTCGTTCAAGGGGCTAATCCCCCTTGACCACTGGGCTCCTCATCAAAACTAACAGCTTTAATGCTTATATGGCTACCAGCCCGTTGCACTAGCAAACACCAGTGAACTAGCAAACAGCCCTAGAGTGAGCCATGGCTCCAAGGCTCGGGTAGTGATGGAGCTCCACGAGGAAGCTCCGTTGTTGCTACAAGTTTATTAATCGCTTTTGCTTTTGGCGATACCTGCAAGCACATAGGGCCACGGTATATGCTTAGGGGCGGGGCAACAAGTGCGCACGGTGTGTTGGACAACAAGTGCGGGGCTATGTGCGACATATGCTTAGTGTGCGGGGCAACCAGGGCAACTTGTGCTATGCGGGCTGTGTGCGATGTGCGGGGCAATGTGGGGCGGGGCAACAAGTGCGGGGCAACAAGTGCGGGGCAACAATGCGGGGCAACCAGGGCTACGTGCGGGGCTTACCTTTAGAAGGCTAAGGGCTCTGGCAAAGGCCATTGGCATTAGCTGCCGTATTGCAAGGCCAATTTCCCATCTTGTGCACTGCGAACAACAACACAAGCACAGTGGTTGTTGTTGGTGCGGGGCTGCTGTTGGTGCGGGGCTGCTGCTGGTGCGCTGCTTACCTTGGGTGATTGTATAGCGTTTAGCCACACCGGTACGAAAGCTTGGGGTAGAGCCCACCAGTACTCGGCGCTGGCAACAATTGCCAGCGCCCAGTAAGAGACCGAATTGAGGCTAACGGAGCCTTTTTATACTGTCCGCAGTCACACTGTGCGCTGTCCGTCCTTTGACAGCCGTTGCATTTGAGGACACGTCCTTAGCTGCTAGTTAGGTCCTGACAGGAGGACCTGGACTAGGGGCGTATCCTGTGACGTGCATCGGAGACAGCTTACAGTGCAGTGCAGCGGAGCGCGTCGGTACAGTAGCCGGGATCCCAAGTGGCGGGATCCCAAGTGCCAGACCCTTCATCAGCCCAGGTTGCTCAGTTTGACCTGCGGGCACCCCCTCACCCCACCAGCTCCCTCTGACTGCCTGCAGACATGACCGGGGTGGACCCTGGCCTGCGCTCAGCTCTGACTGAGATAGACCGAGGGAATGAGAGCCGCGCCATCATCATCATCAACGCGCGCTGCATCATCCAGGTCGTCAACCAGGTGCGCCCTGCTGCTGCTGCTGATGAGGTCGCACACCATTCCTGTCCAGCTGCTGGCCCCTCAAGCATGGATGGCAAGCAGTGTCCAGGTCTGTCCAGAGCTGATAACTTGGGGCGGCACGGTGTTTTAGTGCTAGTAGTGGTGCCTGCACACCAGTGATTTCTTTTTGCGTAATACGTAACGATCGGAACCAAAAGCTTGTTTTCTAGGCCTGGCTTTCGTTACCAAACGGACCCTTGCGTTGGCTGGCCTCGGCTGCTTCGTAACCGAGAATTTTCTTTTTGTGTATAATATTTATAAAAATTGCTTTTTGGCATAAGAAAATGCTGCGATACTTGTTTTTCGTTACCAGTTGGGATCAACTGCGTAACCAGCCATGTGATGGTCCTGGACCCTTCGTGACCAGCATCAGCTTGGCTTTTCTGAGAAAAAAAACTGCTGCACACCCATGCCACTGCACACCCATGCACACCCATGCACACCTATGTGGCTGATGCTGCATACCATTCCTGCATCTGTTGCCTCCTCAAGTATGGTCGCCAAGCTGAGTGCGACTGCTCCTTGCGCTGCTTTCCTGCATGCCTGCAGGTGGCCTGTGATGCGCTGGGTTACAGCCGCAATGAGCTAAAGGGGCGCAATGTGAACAACATCATGCCCCATCCCTTCTGCGAGAAACATGACCAGTTTGTCAGGAACTACGTCACCACAGGCAAGGCATGCCCTTGGCAACGGTCGAAGGCTGTGCAGGGCTGTGCAGGGCTGTGCAGGGCTATGTCGTCACCATAGGCAAGCCACCACGCATAGCTGGTGCAGAAATCCTGATCACGCTGCCAATGCCAAAGCTGACAAGCCTCAGCTGATGTTGCTACCACTACTGCTACTCTTGTTTGCTCAGGCAAAGCCGTGATCCTGGGCGATGTCATCCCCTTTGTTGCCCTGCATCGTGAGCGGTACACTCTGGCTGTGACGCTGCAGGTGAGCAGCATTGCGGGGCCACCCCAGTCAAACCACACTGCCAGTGCTGCTTGCACAAAGCCAGTGCTGCCTGCCCTGCCCCTGCTGTGGCTGCAGGTGACCCAGGTCAGCGGCATAAGTGAGTGTGGGGTCCTCACTCTTAGCCTGGAATTGTGATTGGAAAGGCATATCAACAGCTATGCATTCAAACATAAGAGCGTTGCTCTAAAACATCTGCCAGCTGACATATTTCCTTCACGTGGTTCAATGCCTAATGGTTGTTTTGATGCTGTCAGACATGGGCATTGCACGGGCAGCTTTGAGAGGGAGTTTGGCTTTTATTTGAGCAAACCCTCCTTGCCTTCCCTGTGCCCCTGTAAGTCCAAAAACATATCACATGTACAGCCTGGAGGGGCTGTTCGCTCGCTGCATTGCCAGCTGCTGGTCCAGCCAGTGTGGTTGCTGCCTGGTGTTTCAGGCGAAGACGCCATGTTCATGGGCGTGGTGGTAGCCCTGCCTCAGAGCCCTGACGAGGCCAAAGTGTGGCTCATGCTCAACCTCAGCGTGGTGTCAGTGTGAGTGCAGGGCAGGACGGAGGGGAGCAACACAGGGCTGATGGCACCGCTGCTACTCTGGCAAATCCTTGCCTTGCCTGTTGATTTGCGGCTAGCGGCGTTGAAGGGCAGCACGCTTCCTTTGCATGCACTCATGAGGCCATGCATGGGGCCAGCAACTCATGCAACACGACTCATGGCACCACAATCACTTGCCTGGGCTGGAGAAGTGTTGCTGCATGATGTGCTATGAGATGTCTGTGACTTGTCCAAGCAACTTGGGGTTCTCACAACGCATTGTCACCGAGTAATGGTTCACGGACTGATTGTTGACGGAGTGGTTTGTTCACGGAGTGATCACGGACTGCTTGGTATCAACCGTCCACATCACCCTGACAGCACCTTGGCCCTCAACCTTGAGCCTTCATTGCAGTCGAACACACTAATTGTGAACCACTACAAAACAGTGTTTTTGTCTGTGTGGAGTTCCCATCGCATGGCATGCACATGGCCTATACATGGCATACACATGGTCACGGTCGCCTAACACCTACAACATTGCCTGACCCCTGTGACAGGGCAATGCATAGATTTGGCATGACAATACATGCACTATTTGTAAGCTGATGGCAGCTTCAAGTGGGGGGGGGGGCACACACTACTGTGCCACAGCAGGCTGCTGCTGCTGCTGCTGAGCCTTGGGTGGCTTGTCTCGCAGCCGCTTGTAGCCCAGGCCAGGGTACTCCTTGCCCTTGGCTGGCAGCTTCCCCTGCTCTGGCCAGTAGCACAGCTCCAGTGGGCGCCACTTGCTCTCCCCAATGCGCTGCATGTTCAATGCTGCATTGCAGTCCCTGTCCAGCCACCTTCCTGGCTGTGGTGCTGGCTTGGCTTTGGCAGCCTTGCCCTGGGCCTTGCCTTTGCCCTTGGTGGGCTGGGTGGGCTCAGCTGCTTCTGGCTCAGCCTTGGTGCGCTTGCTGCGCTTGGCTGGCAGGGGAGTGCTGGGTCCTGGCTCTGAGACTGCAGGCTGTGTGGCTGCCTGGCTGCTGCGTGGGGCCTGGGGGGGCTTGTGGGGGGGCACTACTGGGCACCACATCATGCCCCGCACTGGCTGGTCACGCTGCTGGCTCCAGGCTGGGCGCAGCAGGTGTGGTTCCACCTGCCCTGCTGGGGGCTTCCAATGCAGGGACACAAACAGTGCGGGGACACAAACAGTGCGGGGGCATACAAGGCGGGGGTGCGCATCTGTCGGCGCTGGGTTTTCCATTCAGCCCTTCGCTCCTCGCGTTGTTTACCTGGAGGGGTGCTAGGACCTGCGCTGGCATGAATAGCAGCGATGTGAGCAGCGTGGGGCTCGCCGGACTGCACAGTTACAGCGGACCACACTGCACCTAGGACGAACCTTGTTTTTGCGGGCTTTTAATCGGAAGCGGCTCTTGCTCCGCGGCACTGGGCTGCTTCCTCGGAGGCATTGCGCCACTAGGCTCATATCTACTAACACTAACTGATACCTACCAGGAGGCGATGTCACTCACTCTCGCACTCCCAAAGGGCACTCCCGAAGGGCACTCCCAAAGGGCACTCCCAAAGGGCGCTCCCTGACAGCAGCGCAGCATTTGGCTGCACCCTGGGCTGGCCTCGAGCTCAGTGCCTCGTGCTTGCTGGCTTGCCAAGAACCCCTGGCCGCTTGGTCCACTTGCTTATTGTGGCTTTGTGCTTGTTTCCGACTGCCATCCAGCCTTTGGCAGCAGCAACGTGCCTGGGCTTCACCAGGCTATGCTTGGCCCCTCCTCTCCCCTCATGCCTGCAGCTGCCCCAACTTCACGGACTGGACTGCCTTTAAGCCTGATGACGTGGCTGGCTTGTCCTTGAAGGACCTGGTGGTCAACTTCGACATCCTTGAGCCGTGAGTAGCTGTGGTGGGGCGTGGCATGTCAGAACTGTGTTCACCTTGTCTTTGTTTATGTGGTAGGGTGCACAGCTTGCCATTGCCAGGACAATCACAAGAGCAGCTGTGCCCCGGCTGTGGTGGTCTTCCATGTCAAAAATGTGTTCACCTTGTTTCGTTGATGCAGCCATTGTTTCGTTAATGCAGCCAGAAAACTAAACGCCCAACATTCATACCTGGCTAGTGCATATATGCTGTACTCTACCACCACCACCAGCACCACCAACAACAATACTTTGAGACATGGCTGCAGTGTGCTGACTGCTGCAAGGGCCAACTGTGACCACCACATTGGTGTCTATGGCTGCTGCTGTGTGTCATGGCTGCTAGCAGCAATGCTGGCTGTGACCACCACCTGGCAATATGGCTGCAGGGTGCTGACCGAAGCCAAGGCCATGGCCACAGCTCTGCCTATGCCTGGCAGCCATCCAGCAGGGTCAAGCATGCAGCCCAATGGGGCTCGCAGCAGCCAGCTGGGCGGGCGTCGCAGCAATGCCATGAGGGAGCCTTATGTGCAGCTCAGCGAGGCCTCCCAGCTGTTGAGACCCCCTCCACACCCACCCCTATCCCCCCTGCTTACCTCCGCCTCCCCACCTCCCCCTGCCTTCCCACCACCGCAGCCTTTTCCAAGGACTGCGCAGCTGTCACGGCAGCAGTCTGGCGAGCCTGGGCCTGGCTGGTCCCCGTTCTCTGTGCAGCAGGCTGAGGCACAGGAGGAGGCTACGGCTGAGCCTGCCCCAGCTGAGCACACTGGGCTGAGGCTGAGGCGCAGTCACAGCCTTCTACGCAACACGACCATTGAGCATAAGCCTGGTGCACACCTCAACTGGGCTGAGCCAGCAGATGGTGGCGCGGCGGCACCCGGGCACGCTGCCCCGCACCCACCCTTGACCCAGGAACCAGGCGCGGCAGGGGCACGCAGCCTGGCACAGCAGGTCAGCTCATCTGGACGTCAGGGCACCCGGACGAGGCGTGTCAGCACTGTGTGGAATGACGTGAAGGCAGGCTGGGACGCCTTGAGGGGGCGGCAGTCAGCTCAGCTGCCCTCAGAGCTG
This sequence comes from Haematococcus lacustris, assembly GCA_030144725.1. Lineage (NCBI taxonomy): Eukaryota > Viridiplantae > Chlorophyta > Chlorophyceae > Chlamydomonadales > Haematococcaceae > Haematococcus > Haematococcus lacustris. The sequence goes on from JASKMD010000019.1 coordinate 3,551,649, forward strand.
CAGCCAATGGGTTCAGGTGTCATGCAAGAGCAGCTGAGGCGGAAGAGCAGTGTCACGGCCCAGGGTCGTGGTGTCGATACCACCGCCGCTGCCCCAGCGTATGAGTGGTGGGTGTGTAGGCATCATGCAGCCTGGGCCATGTCACTTTGAGCCATCAGCCATGCATCAGGGCAAAACGAAAGAAAACACTGCCATCACAACCACCTGCTGCTCCATTGATTAAGATATGCTAGCTGGGCTAAGCAATGCTCCCAGCAGTTGTGGGTTCTTTATGATCATACGTTTTTCCGCGCTATAGATAGCGTTTGCTATGAAATGCCATGTTTCCAAGGTGATTTTGCGCTATGAAATGGTCGCTTGCGAGCTGCACTACCATGCACTGTGCTATGAAATTTGACCTTTGACCTGCGGTTTTGCTAACTTTAGAGTAGGGTTAGTGTTAGGGCTATGAACGTATGCCATGTCAGGTATAGATCATTGATCAGGTGTGTACCTGGGCTGCTGGTGTGTACCTGGGCTGCTGAACTGCTTGCCACACAGCCTCAAGGCAGCACTAGCCAGCTTACCTTGGCCCACACTCCGCCCTGCTGGCTGCCCTGCAGGCTGGCGCCCAGTGTGCTGCTGCAGCACAAGTACCACACGCCAGTGCAGGCCAGCATTCGGATCACTGTGGGCGGGGTGGGCAAGTGAGTGCGACAGGGGTAGCCCCCTCTGCATCCCCGCACAGGGGCCAACAGTGGGTGGGTGTGGGTCTGTCTGCAAGAGTGGCTGCAACTCCAAATGGCAACGACTCCTCCACCTCCTCCTTGCTCTGCCCCTTGCAGGTTCCGCTTCCTGGTGCTGGCCATCAGGCGTGACGGCCAGCAGGGCTGCGCCTCTCAGCTCACCCACCCACAGTTCATACCAAGCCCTGCACCAGCTGCCCTAGTTGCTGTAGGGGAGGCCGAGCACCTGCTGGTCACGGACCGCAAGGGCCGAGTGTGCCACGCCACCAAGGTGACCTTCAGGCCCAACTGTCTGCTGCCACCTCACCTCTCATGTCTGAACCCGCACCCACTGTGGCTGGTTCTTGCTCTGTCGCTAGAGCTTGGAGCTAGGAGCAACATGGCTAGGAACAACAGTGCTAGGAATGATATTGCTTGGAACGACACGACGTGTGCTTATGGTAATGGTGCTGAGTCTACAGCAACGTCATGTTTGCCATATGCCATGGAACCATGCCGCTGCTGCAGACGGCCATGGGTTATATAAATTTGAATTAGTCGGGCTGTCCTGCCTGCTGTCCATGAATTGATGATGGTGATGTTGATCACTGTGTCATTGCTAGCAGCAGGCGGGTTACTGGAAGTCATTGGCTGCCCTGCCCGCTGCCCACCGCACAGGGTCTTGCTACCGCCCTGAGAACCTCCATCAAGGCGCTGGTCAAGGGAGGCGCTGCCAATGCACTGGAGAACCTGCTGCCCCAGCCCCTGGCGCTGCTGCACCGCTCCCTGGCCATGGTGCGGCCTCGAGCTGTTTGTGGTGTCAAGGCCTGTCCTGAGCTTGCGCCTGGCATGGAGACAGCACCACCCAGCAGCAACAGGGCCTGGGCCTGGGCCTGCAGTTGGCATGTAGACAGCACTAGATGTGTGGGTCACACCACCCAGGGCCCTGCACCTGCTCTGCCTGAGTGCCCTGCAGTCTATCCCCCTGCACAGCCCACCTGCCTACAGCTGCCGCAGCGGGCTGGCGGTCCCACTCCTCATCTCTGGCGTCAGGGACAATGACTCAGCACCCTTCAGGTCAGGCAACATCAGCATTGTGGGCTGCAGGAAAATGCCTGCCCTAAACACCAGCGAAGCTCACTCACAGTAGGCGGCAACGACAAACAGCTGGCAGGCCGGGAACTGGTTAATGTTCATGACCTGACTGCTGATATCCTCCCCGTCCTGCTGCTACCGTGGTGCTCCAGGCTGCGTATGTACCAGCAGGACAAGGATGCACTGGGCGCAGACGAGGTGTTCCATGTAACCACCCTGCGCCAAGCAAGCATGACAGAGGTCAGCAGGCTGGCTGGCCCTCCTCACAGTGCTGCACCTCATGGCCTGCATCCGCTGTGTGCTGGGGCCTGGCAGCCGCAGCATGACTGTGCCATGTCTGCCCTCCATGAGCCTGCTGAGCAGCCTGGCAGCGCCCTGAGGCTGTGCTGTGCAGGCCTTGGCTGAGCGCTGCCTGTCCCTGGTGGTGGACCCCTCCACTGGCCGGGTGCTCTCCACTGGCAGCTCGCCCCTCGCCCTGTTTGGCTACCACCCTCAGCAGCTGCTGGGCAGCTGCCTGGCTGACCTGCTGGACGTGCTGCAGCCGCCACAGCCTGGTGCACAGGACAAGACCAGCAGGGACAAGAACGGCCTTGGCAGCTATGCGTCGGCCGTGCTGGCGCACATGGCAGCAGAGTGAGTAGGGTGCTGGCTGTCCGTGGGCATGACGGAGCGGAGGCTGCTAAGTGGTGACCAGCTGCAGCTGAGTGCAGCATCGGTTGGAGTGTTCACTGACATATCTGCTACCCCACCTTGGCCCTCAAGCCTCACCCAGTGCACGTCTGTTGTCACCGTTGCTTGCCAGGGCCTTCAGCCGAGGTGAGGTGGGCTTCAGGGCTGGTCTCCTCAAGCCCGCCAGCCAGGTGGACTCACTGCTGTCCTCCGTGGCCCACCTCCTGACGCCAGCAGATGCCACCGCCTGCCAGGCTGCGCTCCCACAGCTGCACCCAGCCCTCATGGTGGTCAGGCCCCACCTCCCTGATGCTGTGGGCCAGGCTGGCATCCACCAGCTGCTGCACCCACCCCTCACCCAGCCTGACTACTCCCATGTTATGGCCGCAAAGTTGTACAAAGACAAGAGTTGCACCAGCACTGCCTTCCCCCAGGATGGAGGGCGGTCAGTGGCATGGGCTGGGTGGCAGCCTGACAGCCAGCAACATGTCAGTGATGCCGCTGTCCACGTCTCTTTGACCCAGGCCCTTGGCCAGATGGGGCAGCACAGGAGGGAGGCCGTCAAGCAGGTGGAGGGCAGCTGCCTGTACCGCCATGTGAGCTTCTCCCCACCCCCCACCTCAGCTTGGCTGCAGCAGAGCAGCAAGGCAGCAGGGAACCCATCAGAACAGGGTCCAGCAGCAAGCAGCCTGGGTCTCCCGTCACCCTCCCCTGTGCTGCTGGAAGTACACCTGTGGCGGGCTGAGCTGGCCTGCTCAGTGGTGGAGCTGAACGAGGCAGGCCAGGTGGTGGGGCCAGATGCAGCGCTGCCCCTGTACCCGCCAGGCCTGCTGTTTGGGGTGCACGCTACGCAGCTGGTGGGCAGGCACATCTCCCACTTCCTGCCAGACCTGGCCAGCATGGGCGACCTCAGCTGCCTGCTGGAGCCTGTGCCACCTCCCGGCACGGTGCAGCTGATGCACAGCCCCCAGGGCCTGGTCCCAGCAGCCTCGGCGGCAGCTCAGACCGGCAGGAAGGGGGTGCTGAAGAGTGTGGTCAGTCTCACAGCCGCAGAGCTGCAACAGGGCAAGAAGCCCCGGGTGGGTCCGCTGCTGCTTGTTGCAGCCAGGCAGCACAGTGAGGGCACAGACATGGAGGTGTCGGTGCAGGCCGTGCGCAAGAGCAGTGGCAACGGCATGTGGCTGGTGATGCACCCCTACCAGCCCAAGGCTGGCCGCCCTGACCTGGGTACCTGGCTGGCTGGGCGACGGCTAGGCGCGCAAGCTCAAGTGGCAGCTGGGGTGACCCAAGCTCAGCTCAATGATCCAGCTATGCCTATGGACAGCGTACGCATTGCACACATTACACACATTGCACGCCCCAGCACCTTGGCCCTCAACCTTGAGCCTTCATTGCAGTCGAACACACTAATTCGCCCCAGCATGCCTGTGCCCACTACCCTACAATCCAGGGTGACTGACCCCAGACCAGGGCCAACATCAATGACCAGCCCGCAGCTTGTTCTCCACGAGCCCCGACCCTCCGTGTGTGGCGCAGATGGCCCTGATGCCGTCCGTGGTGTGGGTTTCTCTAGTCACCCCTTGGCTCAGTTTGCCCCAACTCAGCTCGCCCCAACTCAACTCGCGAGGCTGGCCTTTGCCAACTCATCCCTGCGGGGCGTGTCCTGCCCAGTGATACAAGAAGCCAGCCTGGGCATTGCGGGCACCTCACCCCGCCCGCCCTCCTGGCAGCAGCAACCCGCCGGCTCCATGCCACGTCTAGCCACGTCCCATGCCCAGGAGCCCCTGCCTACTTTTCCCACAAGCCAGCAGGCTCCTGGACATCTCAAAGACCAGCGGTTCATAGCCAGTGATGCGGGGCACCTTGACAGCTTCACACGCCAAAGCAGTGCCAACACAGCCCCTGTGGCGCAGTGGGTGCTGTCTGATGGAGCGCAGTTCATGACAGACAGGCCGGCCCTCCCTGTGCCCTTGGTGCCAGTGCAGGGCATTGCCAGCAGCTCCCAGCACACCTACCTCCGTGCACCCTCCCGCGTTTCATTGCCCAAGCTCAGCAGCTTCACCAAGTCTGGTCGTGTGCACCCAGAGGTCACCAGGCAGCTTGTGCCTGATGGCCAGGGCAGCAGTGGGCAGCTGCTGGTGGAGGCGGCACCCTATGGCGGGCCAGGCAGTGCCCAGCACAGCCACGGCCAGGGAGTTGAGGCGGACATCGTGGATGGCAGTGACGATGCAGAGGGCAACAGGCTGGATGCGGGCAAGTCTGGTGATGACCAGGCAGAGGTGAGCTGGGCTACGGCTGGGCCGTTTGCGGGGGCTGGTGCATTCAAAAGTGACAGCACCTCCCTCATCAGCCCGCAAAGGCAGAGTCAGGTCCTCTCACCCGGGGTGGTGTTTGTCTGTGTGGTTTATGTTCCCGTGCACATGGCATTCTACCTACACTATCGCCTGACCCCTGTGACAGGGCTACAGTCTAGAGGCATGACTGACATGCACTCATTGTGAGCTGATGACAGCACACACATTGCGGTAGCGGTGATGACACGACATGGGGACACGTGAGGGCAAGTAGCCTGTCTTCCATATGTGAGTTTCCCAGGTATCATGCATGTTCACTTTTACCTCTACGGCCAGCAGCCTGCTTCCTCCTTGTTGTCTCGTGCATGCAGCTTGGTGTGGCTGACTACAACAGAGGCAAGCGGTACAAGAAGCTGGCTCGCATGCTGGTCAGCCCTCTGGTGCAACGCCACATGACACGCTTCAGGTCAGGCCAGGCCAGACCAAGTCAGCACCTTGACCCTCCATTTGAGTCAGTCCATAAGGGACCACACTGACTCCAGCTGACCCCCGTGCATTACAGTACTCCACTAGCCAAGTCAGCACCTTGGCCCTCAACCTTGAGCCTTCATTGGCGCTTGGTCCGCTTGAACTAGCCAAGTCAACACTGCGGAAGGTCCAGACACATGACCACGCCCGACTAGATTGTCGCCTTGTAGGCCACATATGCATGTGGTCAGGCATGCATGTGACTATGTTTGACTGGCTTGTAGCCAAAAGCCAATGGTCAACACGTGGCACTGTGCCAGCATCATGGTGACCTATAGCTCAGGCCTGGCACCGCTGCTGCTGTTTGCTGCATCTGCTAGCTACCTGCTCTGCCAGCATGGTGGTAAAGCCTAGCTCAGGGCTGGTTCTGTCCTGCTGCCCCTAGCAGCAAGGGTGTGACAGCTGCAGTTTGTGTCCTGTCCTGCTGCCCCTAGCAGCAAGGGTTTGACAGCTGCAGGGTGTGGCTGGTGTGTTGCCTGCGCGAGCCGTCGTAAAGTGAGTCATTGCCACCAACCATCTGCACCCTCTTTGCTCAGCGCAGCTGTCCCCTCTGTGCAGGGCAGGCCTGTCCAGCTGCAGGGTGTGTATCACTCTTGTGAAGCTGAGAAATAGGTGGTCATTGAAAGCACTTGTGCCATGCAGGGTTGGCGCTCTGGTTTTGGTGGCCACCATCCTGGCCGTGCATATCGCTGTCTTTGCCCTCCTCTACTCTGTCATCGCACAACAGAGGGTAGGGGTGCTGGACCTCAACAATGCGGGTGCGTGATGGGCAGCGCTCGCACCTACCTTTACGCAACACTTCTGCCTCCGCCAATCAGTGTGTTCGACTGCAATGAAGGCCAAGGTTGAGGGCCAAGGTGCTGTGATGACACTGACCGAAAAAAGTAAAATGAGCCGACCGCATGTTGATTTCTGGTTAGCGTGGCACTCTTGACATCTTACACAGCTTAGGCTGGCACATTTGTGTATGATATGGGTGAAGGTGTGGATGGGGTAGGGGCTTGGGGAGGTTCGCGTCATCAAAACAAACCAAACCCTCTTGCTTCATGGGGTATGCCAGAAGCACGGGAAGGCAGGCACAGCTCATTCAGCAGTTGCTAGTGCTTCCTGGTGATTCTTGGTAACTGCTTGGTAACATTAGCTGTAAGTTACCATGATGACGACTTATAAAAGTACCAAATCAGCTTGATGTGGGCACGCCATCACTCACAGTGCCTCACTGTGAGCCGTCCATACCCAGATCTGCCCTCATACCTTTTGTCATGTGGCTGAAGGTGTGACGCACTCTTCAGCATCATCACACCCTCTGTCCACCCTCAGGCATTGCATTGTTGCCCTGACGGTTCTTCCAAGTCATTGCGCTGCTAGGGGCTATGGTATGGTGTGCTGCCCTGCACGTGGTGTGGTGTGCGTGCCAGGTGCCTCTGTCCAACGTCTTGCATTGCATCCTTGCCCCTGTGCAGGTGTCTCAGTCCGTCGGGGGGTGGAGGTTAGCCGCGCTGCACGTTGGCTGGAGATCATCCTCGAGCGAAAGGCAGCGGTGAACCCAAACCTGGTGGGCCTGCAACCCACCCCTGCTGACCTCAAGGCCATGTTGGCATACTACAAAGGCCAGCTGACACAAGCTACGACAAAGCACAAGGTGAGTAATGTGTCCAGGCAAACGTCTGGGCAAACATGCTGCACCACAGGCTGCATGTTTGTCATGCCGACGCGAGGCTATAGCCCTGTCGCAGGGGTCAGGCACTAGTGTAGGTGGAAGTCGCCCATGCCATAACTCCACACAGACTGCATACCACCCCTAGTGAGGTGACCTGCTTCTGCCTTGGCGTTGGTACTTGTTGTCGCTGGGCTGATGAGGGAGGTGCTGCTCCACAGGCCTTCTACATGGGTGACGGCCAGCAGCGCGCCCTGCCCACTGACTACGGCCTGGGTCGGCTGTGGGGCCAGGACAGTATCTCTGCCACCGTGTGGTATGAGGTGCCGGTGTCATCCCTGCCGCCTGGTGCGAACATTACAGTCGTGGTCGCACGAGACAAAACAGCTAATGGCACGTTCATCAAGCTGCCTGACAACAAGATTGTCCAGCTGGTCGCCAGGCAGGAGAAGATGAGCTTGTGGGGGCTGGGCAACATGATGTTTGTGAGTGAGAGGGTGATGCACATTACGGAGCACAAAAGCTCAGCTTTCACCGCAGATCACCTCTTGCTCTACTATCAACAGCTTCGGGATTGCACATGATGTGCAGGCCAACATGGACGAGGTCATGCACATGGCAGCCAATGTGTCCTCAGCTGGCAGGCTGCTGGACAGCTGGCCGCCCTTTCGTGTTTGTGTTGACGAGAGCAACGTGGTTGCTCTGTCAAATGGATACAAGGAGAGCATGGACGCCATGGTAAGGCACTGACATGGTGACACAGACGCGTGCAACTGCATAGGCTCACAGCCATTGCACTTTTAACAATATGTACATGCCCAGTTGGCTGCATGCTGCCTTTAAAACCACTGCATGCTCTGCGCTGCCGTCCTTCGCAGATGCAAATAGTGGTAGCACGTGCCCAGGCTCTAAATAATATACTGTTCATTGTCATGGGAGCCAAGGGTGTGGCCTTGACCTTGGTGCTGAGCCTGGTGCTGTGGAGCCTTGCCCAACGGGTAAGAGGGCAATCATCTTGAGGATGGCAATAAGGGAAGGCGGATCGCCAGGAAGATGAGCTCACAGACAGGGAAGATACCTGTCTCAGTGTGGGGAGCTGATGAGCAGGATGAGCTGTTTAGCAGGGCTGGCTGGCAGAATGACTGTGGATGGTTGATAAAATCTTAATCTGGGGAGCTGGTTAGCAGGATAGGCAGGAAAGATGGAAGGATTGCAGGGAAGATGAGTTCAACCATTGCTGGTGAGGCATTCGTCATGGCGCCGCTAGGTGCTGTGCTGTGAGCGATGTATGGGGCCTTGCACTTTACGCAGGTGGGGGAGCAGCGCTACATGATCTACTCCCTGTTCATGGTCGTCCCTGTGGGGCTACTGCGTGGCCTTGCTACTGCCAAACACAACTTGGAGGCTGATGGAGAGGAGGATGAAGACGATGACATGCTGGTGAGGCACCTTGGATGTCAATCGGAAGCGGCTCTTGCTCCGCGGCAGTGGGCCGCTTCCTCGGAGGCATTGCGCCACTAGGCTCACATCTACTAACACCTGCTGATACCTACTACTTATACCCAGGAGGCGATGTCACTCACGCTCGCACTCCCAAAGGGCACTCCCAAAGGGCACTCCCAAAGGGCACTCCCAAAGGGCACTCCCAAAGGGCACTCCCAAGGGGCACTCGGGCACTACCCTGACAGCAGCGCAGCATTTGGCTGCACCATGGCACCATGGCACTACCCAGCTTTAGCGTCACCATGTTTAAGCGTCATTTATCTAACCATGCAGTTCCTTGGTATGATTTTAATCCGATTCTTTCTATGCGCTGGCACCCAAATATACATATATGTGACGTGTTGTATTCCTTTTGGTTATCATAAGCAAATCTGGAATTGTGTCAGTGCGGTGCAAATGAGGCTTCCTGTGCTTCAGGGAAGCAGATCTGACCTCAGGCAAGAATGCCAGGGCTGGGCACAACTTGCTGTCCACAATGCTCCATGTGCTGCAGGCCATAGCGGCAGGGGAAGCCAACTCTGGCTCAGGGGCTGTGCGGCCTAGAGAAGCACCTAGAGCTTCTGAGCCCGGCGCCCACCTTGGTGCCGTCTACTCCAGCACCGGGCAGATGACGCTGAACATCCCTTCACTCAAGACTGCCTCACCCCTGGGGCAGCGTGCGGCAGATGCGGCCTGGCTGCCGCGCTTCGCCAAGCAGCTGTGGGGCGCACTGGTGGCCCTCTGCATGCCATGGCTCACCCCCCATCAAGTTGCCAGTGCGAAGAGGCAGCTGATCCGCTCCTACCGCCAGGCGGTAAGTGAGGGATAGTGAGGTGCAGCTGACCAGCTGAGTGCTCTGAGTCCAGGGGTTTGTGATGCCCACATCGTGGCCCATCATCTGGTCTTGAATCACGGATGTAACACAGCCAGGCATGGAATATGCTTGAAACTGCCCAGCTGCACACAGCTATGCACAGCCCAATGTCTGGGTGCTGGAAGAGCCTGGTAAGGCTGAGACAATACTAAGGCTGAGACAGCCCCTCACAGCACCCTGTTTTGGTCCAGGGACTAAGGCTGAGACAGCCTCCCACAGCACCCTGTCTTTGTTCAGGGACTCAGGCTGAGTCAGCCCCTCACAGCACCCTGTCTTGGTTCAGGGACTCAGGCTGAGTCAGCCCCTCAACAGCACCCTGACCGGCTTACAGCTAGCTTTGTACCTTTGTAGCTGTGCAGCTTTGTCAACATGGGCAGGAGTTACTGCTTCACTGACACCCGTTGAGATGCTGGCGATGCTGACACACACAGACGAAGACATCACGTGGTGAAAGGCAGTTGCCACCCAACGTGGGCTGGGTGTCTATGCTAATTTCAACAACACAAGGCCGAGCCTGCGCTATGCCGTGTCACCAGCATGCATGGGGCGGTGGGTGCTGCAGGCATACCTGACCTGGCCACTGCTGCTGTGGGGTCTCACCGTCATCATCACCAGCGCCATAGCGCATGAAAAGCTGACCGCCATCACCAGCTCCATATCAGTCTTCAACGCAGTGAGTGTATCTGGTTTTGCACGTCAGGCATCATCAGCATGTCATGACATTTGCCTGTATAGGTTGATTCATCATACTTAAGCGCATTGACGCAATGTGGCATGCTTTAGGCTCGCTGGAGGTGGGAAATAATTATAACGTTGTTGAGCTCTGGATCCCGCCCCGTCGTACGATTAGTGGTTCAGTTAGTAGATGGTAACACCTTCAACTCAAAGGTCGCAAGGTCGACCAACGTACCTGTTGCAGCACGAGAAAGGGGACGGTCCCCTGCCAGGCTAGGGCAGCCAACTAGTCAATGGAGCAAATGAAACAGTCTAGTCATACTCCTTCGGGACAGTATTTCTTTCTTTCTTTGCACAGCTCTGGCACATGGCTCCGGCACCTGCCTCGTCATTCCGCAAGCGTAGCGATTGCTCACGAAGTCATGTGACACCCCAGCAGCCACACACAGCTGGGCCATGGCTTACTCAGCGGAGCACACAGCGACAAACCTGTGGGATCATGGGCATATTTCACTGGATGCTGTTTCTGCTCTGACCGCTGGGGTACTCTTCTCTTTTCCTGGGACATTGCACGGCAAGGGCTGGCACGTTCATGCTTCTTCCCCAGAGCCTCACTATTCTTTGTTCGTAGGTTTGTTAGGGTGGTTGTTAGGATGGTGATGACACACTGGCAGTGGTACCTGTTGATCACCTGGCCTCAGGTCAACTTCGTGTCGCTGAACGTCAAGATGTCTTTGTACACCTGGCAGGTGAGATGTGTGATCACACCCCTACCTTGCCCCTCGCTGTGACGAGTTCTTGGCCTATGCCCATGCACCACAGCAATGGCTACTGACGGGCAGGTCCCTCTCATCTCATTGAAAGCTGATGACAGCTCAAAAGGGGGGACACACATTACTGTGCCCCAGCAGGCTGCTGCTGCTGCCGCTGGTCCTTGGGTGGCTTGTCTCGCACCCGCTTGAAGCCCAGCCATTGTGCGATGTGCTTTGAGATGGCTGTGGCCTTTTCCAGCAACTTGGGTTTTCACAGAGGTTCATGAAGTGATGCTTACTGTCCTCACCAACCTCCTAAAGCAGCATTGCTTGTGCCCCAGAAGAGCTAACCAGCTCCTCTCCAGCAGTCTTGCCAGCCCTGCTGCATGTCTTGCACTGCTGCTGCTTTCCACTGGTTTGTAGGAGCTCCTGGTCGTTGACGACGTGGGTAGGGCCACTGAGCTCCGCCAGCAGCTCAGCGTGGCCCACAACGAGCTGCGCCTGGAGTACGATGTGCTCCTGTACGGAACCATGGTGAGCTGGTTGGCGGATCAGGCTGGCTGGCATGGTGAGCTGGCTGGCTGGCATGGTGAGCTGGCTGGCTGGCATGGTGAGCTGGCTGAGCCCTAGTAGGCTGGTTGGGTCCTGACCTCCTGCAGCTGCCTCCAGCTGGCGGAAACTGTGCCTGACACAACGTGACAGCCATACAGCACCTGGCCATACACCACTGAAATCAGGCCGCCAAGCTCAAACTGCCTCCAGCTTGGCGGCCTGATTTGGGACAGACTGGGATTGTGACAGAGCCTCAGCACCTTGGCCCTCAACCTTGAGCCTTCATTGCAGTCGAACACACTAATTGGGAACCACTACAAAACAGTGTTTTTGCCTGTGTGGAGTTCCCATCGCATGGCATGCACATGGCCTATACATGGCATACACATGGTCAAGTGTAGGTGTAGTTGTAGTAGTGTAGGTGTAGTGTAGGTGTAGGTGTAGTTGTAGTAGTGTAGTTGTTGTAGTAGTGTAGGTGTAGGCACTCCCAAAGGCCACTCCCAAAGGCCACTCCCAAAGGCTCTCCCAGGACCCAGACATAAGTGCATGGGCTGTCATGGGAGCCAAGGGTGTGACACAGCTCAGCACAGCCCCTCTCTCCCTCCCTTTATCCCTCCCTCCCATCCTTTATCACAGAACCTCACAGAGCCTCAGTGTCAGGCAGCACCTAGCCAATAGCACCCACCACCATGACCACAGGACGGGCCTGAATAGCTGTGTACCGGGTGTGACTTGTCTGAACTCGAATCTTCCCAGGCATGGCAGCTGTCGGTTTGCAAGTGTAGGTGTGGTTGATGACCACCTGCGCATGTTCATGTAGGTATGGCATGATCATGTAGGTAGATGACCACACCTACTATTGGTGAACCTTGGGCTGGTCAACGCCGGCTCAGCCCTCCTCCGCGCCTTCCCTCCTGTGTTGCAGGCAACTGGGATCAACACCACCCTGCCACACTTTGCCAATGCGGGGTCAGGTCTGGCCAACCTTGGTGGTCGGGGTGCCGAGCTGCTGTTCACCGCCACGGGCTGCCTGCGGGAGAACCAGTCCAGCTGCCTGCCACCATCAAGCCCGTACTATGGGTGAGTCAAAGTGGCATGGCTACCACAGTGGCTCCTGGGAGGATGGTGCATGAGAGACCCTGCAGGCACTTTGGCAGCCACTGCCGCTCACACTGACCCCCAACACTTGTCAACTGTCACTCGTGCTGTGACCGGCTTGCAGCCCTACTCTAGGGTTTCCACTACCGCCCTGGTTTACCACACAGATATGCTGGGAGGTTTCAATGGCTGCGACACCCCTGCTGGTAGCTAAGCTTGCCACCTTCCTGACTGCCTAATGGCTAGGCAGGTAACCCTCACTGGGTGGAGACTTCTTGGCCCTCCCAATACGGCTGGGCTGGTGTCAGCTACACTGGAACCTTGCTGACCCTGCTCCTCCTCACAGCCTCACGCCTTGTTTAGTGCCGCTGATGGAGGCTGCTCGCTCCCCCTGGTGGGAAAAGCTGGGCTTGGTGCGGCTTGATGGTAATGATGTTAATTGTAATGATGGTGACAATCAATCAATTGGTGCGGACTAATGATAATCAAATGAGGGGTTGGAGCGGAGGCCATGTACAGGATAGGGACAACAGTGCCACTGGGCCCTAGGCCTTGAAAGCAAGTGCTGCTAACTGCAGCAGCAGCAGGTGCTCCCGCCTTGCTTCCACGCTTGCTCCACCTCCCACCGGCCCCCAGCCCAGCCACCAGGCCTCTTAATTTCCCTAGGCCTGAGGCTGACCCGCTCTGCCTTCCTGCAACACCTGGACACCTCGACTCGTTGAAGGCTGAACACATACCCTTCCCTCACCCCTACCTTCACTCTTCACTGGTGATGACCTCGCTGTCCTGCTGGCCTGAGGCTGGATGCACCCTTCACACTTGGTTACACAAGAGGGTTGAGGCCTGCAGTATACTATGGAGCAGGGGGTGGGGTGATGGATATGGACGTTGCTCCTGCACCTGCTGCAGCACGCCTGCTGCTCCCTTCCCTGATGCTGCACACCCCTCTTCCTCCTGTGGTGGCCCCTTGTGCCGGTGGCCTGCTGCCTGGTGCCAGTGCTGCTGCTCCTGAAGCGAGAACTGACATGGGCAGTAGGGCAAGAGGCAGGATGTCAGCAGGTGATAGAGCAAGTGGTAGTAGGGACAACAATGGGGCAAGCGGCGAAGCGAAGGAAGCAAGCTGGTGGCACAAAGTAAGGGGAGTAAGTGAGCAATCATGACTTGTTTAGTAATGGAGCTGAGTATGGCATGAGGGTGGCCCCTCTGAAGTACAACCCATGCCTCACGTGACTCATGGCAGCTGAGGGCGATTGAGGGCAGCTGGGGGCAGCTGAGGGCGATTGAGGGCAGCTGGGGGCAGCTGAGGGCGATTGAGGGCGGCTGAGGGCAACTTAGGGCAGCTGTGACTGATGGCCACTCCTCACTTCTCTGCCTTTTTGCGCGTACCGAGGCAGCAGGCTGTATGCCATGCTGCACGCATCCAGCATTCTCCAGCTGGCATGGCTGCAACATCCTCCCCAACACTGTGCTGTCCTACCCTGGCCGTCACTGCCTGTGACCTGCTTGCGTGCGTTCAGGGACGTCATGAACGGCATGAACCGCTGGATGATGAAGATGCTGACCATCGAGGATGCACTGATGATGATGGTGCGCTCCTGATGGTGCCAGCTGAAACGCTTACAGAAAGGAAAAGACAGAAGAAGACTGCTGCAGCAGAGCCGGCGTGCATTAAGAGAGGAGCTTCCACCTGGAGGGGCCGCGGCCTGCTCCCAGGACCTGAGCTGCATTTGTCATATGCTACAGGCAGTGGGCTGCTATCTAGGGGCACAGCACCTGAGCACAAGGGCTCGTCAGGCCTTGGCACTGTGGCCTGCTCACTGACACTGTCAGCGCCATGCTCGCCTGCTGTCCATGCAGAATGACACAGAGCCAGGAATGGGGAGCAGCGTCATGGAGTGGCTGTGGTGAGTGATGCCTGGGCCTGGCACTACAAGCGTTGTTGCACCTTAGCCTGCACTCAAATGAGGTTGGCATGACAAGCGTCTCTGCACAACATGACCTGACTACATGACCTGACAGTGAGGTCTACTGCACTTGCACTTGCCACTGAGCTCCACCTGTCACAATGTGGACAGTGTCACCTGACTACGTGACCTGACAATGAGGAATATTGTACATACAGCCATTGAGCTCCAACTGTCACTAAGGTCAGCCGTGTTTTCTTTGCTGGTCACCCTCGCAGGCTGGTCAACAATGACAGAGCGGACAGCTTGACACTGATGAACCTGCACTACCAGGACATGGTCCTGGATGTCTACAGGCAAGCACCATTCCAGACATAGCTGTGGAGCTGCCAGTCAAGCATGTTGGGTCAGACAGTCCCAGGACCCACTATGTATCTCCTAGTATCAACATCTCCTGACAACCCGAGTTAAACGTGTATATAAAGCTTTGTGACTTTCCTATAAAGAAGAGGGATCCCTTACGTCCACACTTGTGGCACCCTTAGGTTTAGGGCACCTTTCCCATGCGCCCACTGCTGCATACAGTCCATACAGCATTTTCCGGGTCTCAGCTCCACGGCACTTCCCCGCAGCTTTTGCCTGTTGACCATGCCACATCGGTAAACCTGAGCAGCAGGTCGCAAGATCTGCAAGGCCCATTAAAGCGCAATTCTTGGCAACATCAATGCCTCACTTGTGGACCATGGTCTTGCTGGGTTGGGGTGTTGTCCCCCACTTGGCTCATCACTGTGTGCCAGCCCACGTCTTACCCTGACACCTGCCAAGGCCTCCATTGTCCACCTTGGTCCTGTTGGTCAAACGTGCGCGTGCGCGTTGTCTGGCTCCTTGCTGTCCTGCAGCCAGTGCCTTGACATCCAGGTTGCCTCTTTTGCGCTCACCTGGGTCATCATGGCGCTGTTCCTTCTACTGGTGTTCCGCCCCTTCCTGGACCGCGTTAAGAACGAGAACAAGCGCGTAGCAGAGCTGCTGAGCCAGCTGCCGGCTGAGGTGGATGTGGAGGGCCTTGTGCAAAGGTGGGTTCAGGGGCAGGGCTGGAGCCGAGCCCCATGCGGCTCTGTGGCGCCGGCAGGTGTGGGTCAGCAAGGTGGTGGTTGCTGCGGGCGCATCAAGCAGCAGCTGCTGGCCCATACCAGCCATATCAGGCTGACCGTGATGTAGATTATGATGTCAGAGGCCCAGCTGGTACGGGGAAACAACAGTCGAGGCTGAGTTGCGAGTAGCGGGAGGCTGGGTCGAGGCGCAGCCAAGCCGTCTATGCACCTCATCAGGGATCACGGCGTAGAATCATCAGCCTCAGCATCAGGTGGTGACACAGCAAGCCCCTGCTGCCAGCTCTGCCCCTCTGCCTCTGCCCTGCTGCACCCCAGGTTGCTGATTCGTGCTATGAGAACAGCCCCGGCCGCACCACAACCTCCCATGGAGAAGGACACCACGCTGCTCAAGAGCCATGCACACCTAGCCTACTCCAGGCCAGCCTCCAGCTTTGTGTGAGTACGCATGTCATCATGCACCATCGTCTTCACATAGGCTCAAAACCCGCATTGCATGGGGTCGATGTCGAGCGCTGCACTGGAGAGATGCTGGCAGCCCCAGCCAGGTGTGTCGTATGGTCAGTGACAGGAGCAACATCACAGATTCTGTCAGCAGCAGTCGCAGGCTGCCACTGCATTAGTAGTGTGGGCGGTGTGGGGGGCGGCACTGACCCACAACACAAGGTGGACGGGCTGGCAAGATGCTGCATAAAGCTGGAATGGGACTGTCCCAATGAACGCAGTGGAGGTAACTGAGCTCTCTGGCAAAGTGCAGCGTGCTATGATGTATTCTATGAGTTTTGAGAGAAACCCTGAGTTGTGTGCTGCATTGACCTAATGCTCCTTAGTATACATGTGCTCCTGAGCGTGCTGGCAGGATTTTTTTTTGTTCCTGTATGCAAGATAAAATTCGCCTACTTTTAATGCTGTGTAGTCTCGGCAGTGTTTAGATCACGGGATGGTTTTGATTGTGAGATGTGGATGGGCCTTGAAAGCATCCATGTAATTTTGTGGACCCACAACTGACCCAGGCCGTAGTCAGTGGTCATCCTCTCTCGTCACCCCAGCGGGCAACAAGTACCAAATGCAGAATGCTATCGTCCTCAAAGAAATAGTCGGCTACGACATCCCCAAATGCCCCTTACAAATGGGACATGTCAGCGAAAGCTTGCATAGGGTAGGGCTCGAGCACCAGGTACGGGACACACTAGGTCACACCAGGTTAGGGTCACAGTCAGGATGTCCCAACATGGGGTTGGTAATCTTCATGCAATTACTCGCTACAAAGTGCACCGATTTCGATAGCGTTTGTTGCATTAGCACCTGCGAATTACTCCGCATCTACTGGCAAGCGGCGCGTTAATCCTTGCATTAGAGTCCATGCCGACGCAAGCGAGCGCGGACACACCTCAGCTGCTCACAACCGATTGTTCTAGTGGTATGTAAGGGCATCAGTGATGGAGCTGCGCCTGCTATCGAGCCAGAACTACAATCTAAATTCAGCCCGCGAGCCTTTCATTGCTGCAGGCGGTGTCGGAAGACCGTCGTGGGGCCAGTGATAACTGGACATTGCATCAAACGCGCAGGGTTATGTGGGAGGTGCGTTCCTCTCTCACGCCAGTCACACAGAAAAGTACCTCCTTGGCAAGGAGCGCAACTCGACTAGACGAGACGTCTCGACTCGAAATTTCGACAAAGCCCCGCCATGCCTAACCACTCCTACAATTTAGTCCCTGCGTTTGTCCCTGCGTTCTACCGACCTTGTCCGATCGGGCTGAAAATTTGATAGATTGCAGTTTTCAGAAAATAAAACATATTTTCCAAGAAAAATATTTGGAAAAATCCAAAAGCTGCTGCGCTGTGGCCTGCACCTACGCCCCAGGGCCGCAGCGCAGCCGCCTTTAGTTTTTTCAAAATATTTTTTCTGAAAATTACGCAGGGACAAACGCAGGGACTAAATTGTAGGAGTGACGCGGGCAACTCTCGCCTCGCCTCGCCTCGCCTCGCCCCATTGTAGTCGCGGCCTGAGGCTGTGCGTGTGAGCGAGAGTATGCATAGGATAGGGCTCGAGCATAGGGAGCGCAACTCGACTAGACGAGACGTCTCGACTCGAAATTTCGAGTCGAGTTCTGACTCGACTCGACGAGACGGTCGAGATGGACTCGAGATGAGCCTTTTGAATAGCGCACCTGCTTAAGGTACCTTTGTGGACGTTGTGGCGCCGCTCAGCGAATGATATGCTGGCTTGGCTGGGGTGGCGGTTAAAGTTGGTTTGCACAGACATGCCCGGACATGCCCAGCAGCGTCTGAACTGCAAGATGGAGCCCGAGCGCCCTCTCCCGCCTCAGCCCCCCGAACTTACCGCGCGATACAACAAGAAAGTCCTGACGCTCTTTACGACGTCTTTTTTAATTCTTTACGACGTCGTCACGATGTAAGTACACTGCATTACCACTACGGGACTCCGAGACTGTCGATGAGTATGTAGATACTCGCTATGGCAACAATAGCCGCACAACTCAACATGCTTGGCGGCACTTATGCACAACTCAACATGCTTGGCGGTTAAAGTTAACTCAGCATGCTTGGCGGCACTTATGCCTCAGCCAATCATGCATTCTGACCTCACAAACACAACTGTACATAGTGCCTTGCAGGCAGGCGGGCAGATAGATGCACCTAGCCTGCCTGCAGCTGGTTGAGTGGGAGGAGTCATCCCATGGCAGAATTCAAAAAAATCCGTCTCGTCGAGTCAAATCGAGTCGAGATCTCGACTAGATTTGACTCGTCGAGATCTCGTCGAGATCTCGTCGAGATTGCGCTCCCTACTCTTTGCACGAATCGGCATGTTGGAAGCATAAGTTTAGAATAACGAGTTATTAAACTGTTCGTAACTCTACGACACAGCTGCTGGAAAAGAAAGCACGGCAATTCATCAATCAGGCCCGCCGTAATTGACTTTGGCGTGACCCGACTCTGCCTTGCAGAGTTGACTAGCCTACTCCGACCTCCTGGACCCTGCCCCCTCGCACCCCCTTGCCGCCCCACCACCTCCTAGCCCCCGCAGAAGCCTCCCAGCCCCTCCCACCCCCTCCCAGCCCCCTCACTGCCCCGCCACCCCCTCCAACCCCCTCCCACCCCTTCCCAGCCCCTCCCACCTCCTCCCAGCCCCTCCCACCCCCCACCCACCCCCTCCCACCTCCTCCTGTCCCACCTCCTGTCAGACATGCAAGGCCAGCTGCAACACTTGATGCCAGCTCAGCAGCGACAGCTGCTCACCTACCTGCTGGTGCTGGTGCCGCCCCTGGGCTGCCCACCCCTCCTGCTGCCCCCCCCTGGCAGCACCTGGCAGCTGGTGCTGGTGCCGCCCCTGGGCTGCCCACCCCTCCTGCTGCCCCCCCCTGGCAGCAGCAGGCAGCTGGTGCTAATGCCGCCCCTGACCTGCCCCCCCCTCCTGCTGAGCAGCAGGGGGTCAGGGCGGAGCTGGACACAAGCTCGACCCGCAAGCGGAGGGCGGGCGGGAGAGATCGGACCCAACATTTCGAGCAAGGTAACGTGGCAATGGCCTACACACCTTGAGTGGCCTTACCGAGTGGCCAGGTAGTAGGTACTACTCACGAAGCGGTCAAGCAATGCAGCAGCCTTGTATACTTCCGAGCATGGGTGGAGGGGCATCGTTACATCGGTTTGGCGTGCCATGTGAATCGTTTTGACTGCGGCGACTGTCCCTGACTGTTTGCAGAGGCTACTGGGCCACGTCGGTCGCGGCGGTCGGTCGCGGCGAGGCCCGCATGAGCAAAACTGGCATGCATTTGAATGTCAAGATTTGAGCCGCCTTAGCACTCAGCACACTGCACAATATTTAATGATACAAGCTGCACCGCATAGCTGACAGAGTCCTCTATCCAGGGATGTGCGAAACACAAATAGAAACCACGTGGCTGAGATGCGGCGCCGTTTTGATTACCAGGGGTCGGTTTCCTATCATTTCCTGTCATTTTTTGTTAGTTGGGGTCGCCTGAGTCACAGTGTCACCAGTTACTATCTGTTGGGGAGAAGTGTAGGGGCTCCCCAGGATAGGCAGGGTTTAGGCTGACTACGTTAGAATGGAGAAAACAAATGAATATAACGGGTCGACGAGGAGCTGCACAGCCGTTGGGTATAGATATGTATAGGACGGGTCGCTGGTGATGGTGGTGTTATGCCTGACCAAAACAAAGAAAGTTGATTCATAACACTTATGTGTGCCCATCACCTGGCTGGATACCAGTTTTTTACATACTTATTTGACGGCGGTGAATGTTTGACCTAACACCGCACTGTTTTTATAGATTATCGAGCATGGCTCACAAACCGGGGAAAATTGTGGCGGCCAATGGCCCTGAGAGCAGAGCGCACCAAAGAGTCTGCATGCTGGATACAGATAAGTGCCGAGCCAGCGAATCTCTTGTTCCTCTCAAACTCTGCCACAATCGCCCTTGCTCCTCTGGGTTGCGCCTTATTCCTGCCCTACCACCCAACCCCTCACTCCTGCTCCTCACTCCCAACCCTCATATTCGTCTCTCACTCCTCCTCAACCAGGTCGCTCACGATGCCCTTGCGCCGTCTTTGCCCTTGCCGCCCTCGCCTTACTCACCACTCGGTTGACCTCAGCTCTCGTCCTTTCTGGCCTTGCTCTCCTCAGACCCTTACCCAGCAGCAGCAATGATGCAGAGCAATACTGGCTGTGCTATGAATCCCGTTGTGTGAAGTAGCAGGAGGAGCTAAGCTGGGTTTTCCTGACTTGATTCAGATGCTCACCCAGCAGCTGCAATGATGCAGGGGCACTTGAGCAAGCAACCCTGCTGACTTGGGTTCCTCCTGCTCCCCCTAGTGCACGCCCTTCACTGGTGATCCCGGCACCAGTGGCGGCCTGCCCTGCTCACATGCCCATAGCTTGCGTGCCAATCAGTGCTGCACTGGCAGCTGGCAACTAGCACACGCACGCCAAGCCCATCATGTGGCTGGGGCTGAGCAGGCTGACTGCTGGAGCTGGTGCTGGCTGGTGGTCATGTGGCTGGTGCTGGCAGCGGTGCCAGAGGCGTTGGACCAACACCCTCCTGAGAGGCTGTTGCTAGCGGGCGGCTGAACCTGCTGTCGCTGCACCCAGATGCCGTTGCTCCTTTGGTAGCCGCTGGTACAGACACAGCACAGGCACTGGCACAGGTGACCTGACCCTAGGTCAGCCTGCTGGTACCAGCTGGATGGGATTCCAGTCACTGGACAGAGCATGGGTTTACTGCCCACTGGGTGGCTGGCTGGTCCCAGGCTGTGGGGAGTGTAGGTCAGCCTGCTGGCACCTGATGAATGGGGTTGCCTTACAAGAGGGAGATGGAGGGGGCATGGCTGTTGCTGCCCTGCCACCTGCTGAAGGTGGGTGCCTTGCCCTGCTGGAGAGAGCCTGGCTTTGCTGCCCACTCCGGTGCAGGCTGGTCACAGGCTGTGGAGACAGCTGTGGAGCAGCGAAACCGTTAGCCATGTGGCCAGCCCTGACAAGATGACCTGGGCAGACGAGAAGGCGCAGGGGCCCAGGGACATGGCGGCACAGGCAGCGTGATGGGTCAGGGGAGGCAAGGGGAGGCAAGGGGCGGGAGGGAGGGAGGGAGCCCATCCTGCCCACCTCAGCCCACCCGCTCACCACTCTCCACCCCCTGCTCTGCCTTCCCTGGCCTGCCTCACCTTCTGCATCACGGCTCCTGCCATGGCCGTCATTGCCAGGAGTAGGCTGACCGTGGCGTACAGCACCGCAGCCAAGATGACAATGGAGGCTGCGGTGGTCACCAGCTGCTGCTGACGTATCAGAGGGCTGTAGTCAAAGTCCGGCACCGAGTCCTGAACTAGGAGGGGCAGGTCTGCAATACAAGCACAGGGAGGGTGGACGGAGGAGATGCAGAAGTGGCGCATTCAGGGTGTGCTTTCCACAACCCATACCCCACCACCTGCTCCCTCTCTCCTATCACCTCCCCCTCCTCACCCCTGCCCTGCCCTGTCGCCCTGCTCACCACTGGCACGTGCAGCATACACCTCGTCCCACAGCTTGTCCCAGCAGGCCTGCACCTCTGTGGCAAACTCTTCAAACCCTTTCCCCGAGGTGGCCAACACCTGCAGCAGGGGCACCACCAGTGCCTGGTGTCAGGTGGCGGTGATGTGAGAGGAGGCGGCGGTAGTGTGAGAGGAGGTGGCGGTAGTGTGAGAGGTAGCGGTAGTGTGAGAGGAGGTGGGTGGGGGGACTGCAGTGCGGGAGGCCGGGGGACTGCAGTTTGAGATGAGAATGGTGGAGCAGCATGACATGAGAGACCACTAGCCTCCTGGGTGCCTGGTGTCAGGGGCCCTGCAGCGCAGCCCCTGGCCCTTGCTGCCACCCTGGCATGCCCTGTCTGCCGGGTAGCCTGCCTGCCTACTGTGCTGCTGCAGCTGTTGGTGTAGCACAGTGAGCTACTGTGTGCTGCACACAGTGCATGACTGACTCGTTGCCAGGCGTGGTAGCCTGCCCACCAGCACCCTGCCCGCTGCCAGCATGCCTGACTCGGTGCCATCGCTCAGTCCTCCTCAGCCCTGCCCATCTGTACCGCTGTGATGAGGAGGTTGCATGGGGATCATAATGGCATGTAACACTGTGAGGTTGCATGGGGTTGATGCTGGCCGGTGGCCTCCATGTCATGTCCTTCACTGCCAGAGTGGCACCCCCTGGTGTTAAGGCCAGCTGATGTCTGCCTCGCAACAGCCCAGCCCAGCCAGCCCCCTCACACGCTACAGCTGTACACACCAGGTGTCCAGCCTCCTGCCACAACGCCTGAGCGCTGATGGGCAGGACAGGTTCTACTTGATGCTGGCGGGCAGCTGCTAAGCTGACAGGCCGTGCATGACAATATACGTCTCAAACGACATGAGATGCAGTATGTCTGGCTCACAGATCAGCTGCTGCCACACTGCTGCTGATGCCCCGTGACTTGCTGCCAAGATGGTCAAGCGATCCAGTGTGGTGACGGTGGCAGCATACTACATAAGCCCCACTTTTTCTGGCCCTTACACCGTCACTGTCTTTCGAGTACCACACGGTCACACTTCTCACCTCTGAGTAAGCAGTGACCACCGTGACCCCCCAGTGCACTCCCCGCTGCTTCTCTGACAAGACATTCTCCTTGCCCCGGCTGATGATGAGCTGCGTAAAGAGTGGGCAGGTTGGCAGGCAGGCGGGTGGGCAGGCAGGTGGGCAGGCAGGCAGGCAGGCATATGGGCATGTGCAGGAGGTTCCCATGCAACAAGCTGGCCTCAGAAGGGAAGACGGCAGGGCGGTGAGGCTGCAGTCAGCGTGAGGCCCGCCTTAGCACCTGCACTGGCAGCTGCCTGCTGTGTGCGTAGTGCAGCATGCCGCGCTTGAGGGGCAGTGACTTTGGCTTGATGCTGCGGTGCCCTGTAGGGCATCAGCAAGGGCATGCAGGGTGCAGGGCTGGTAGGGGCCTGGACCAGTCAGGGGCTGGGCCAGGCAGGGCGGCACTGGGAGGGTCAGGGGCGCAGGGCAAGGTCGCCCTTCAGGGGCGCAGGGCAAGGCTGAGGTGTTCAGCAAGGGGTGCTCCACTTCCCTAGGAAGGGTGCTGATAGCCAGGGAGAGAATGGCTGGGGTGGGAGGCTGAGGTGGGGTGCAGGAGGGAGGTGTGGTGAGAGAAAGGCAGTCAGGGCGATGGAGACAAGTAAAGTGGGCGATTTAGAGCGAGGGTGGTGGGGGCGGGCCAGCATTACAGCTGGGAGAGGGCCTGGCAAAACATGTGTGGTCATGGGGGCATTGAAGACGGGTAGGTTAGGCAGCAGTGTGACAGGTGGTGGGTGGGTGGAGGTGGGTGGTGGGTGGTGGTGGGTGGTGGTGGTGGGTGATGGTGGTGGTGGAGTGGCATGACAGCCGGCACTAGCCTTCGGGGTAAACCAGGAGCCCAGGAACTGGGCTGGCTGCCCTCATGCTGTCCAGCCATGCGTTAAATTTCTGCAGCACAGCAACGCCAGGCAGGAGGCACGTGGCTCAAGAAGGCCTCAGTCTGCACCCCACCACCAGGAGCCAGGACACAGGGCCACGCTGCTGGCTGTCATACACTGGATGCAGGCGGCTCCCCGGCTGGCCCCCTTGCAGGGGTCCCCCTGGTACTGCTGCCTGGTAATGCCTGGTAATGTACCAGGGTCACCCTGGTGATGCTGCCACCCCAGCATCACTGCTGACACCCCGGCTGGGCCCCTGCGCCTGCTGGTACTGCTGCCACCCTACCCCAATCATGCTGCACAGCTGCTGCCCTATACATGGCCCCATACATACGGCCCTGCAAGTGGCTTCGCTGGCCATAGGTGAGGCCATAGGTGGTGCTGGCCATAGGTGAGCCATTGCCCTGCTCCCCTTCCCTCCCCATACCACATAGCGCCCTGCTGGGCTAGGCTGCACTCTCAACATGACAGCTGGCTGCTGCGTTGTGCTGCGCTGTGCTGCGCTGTGCTGCGCTGTGCTGCGCTGTGCTGCGCTGTGCTGCGCTGTGCTGCGCTGTGCTGCGCTGTGCTGCGCTGTGCTGCGCTGTGCTGCGCTGTGCTGCGCTGTGCTGCGCTGCGCTGCGCTGCGCCACCTGTCTCTTTCAAGGGCCAGCAGCTTGTCACACTGCGTCCACGCTGTCATGCGCTGCGCTGTTGCTCCTGCCATCCTGCCATTACTCCGTGAACACGCTCTGTCTGTGCTGTGCACCGAGCATTGTGCTGATGTCCAGCTACATCCTCCCTTCCACCTGGGCTGCCTGACTCAGGCCACTGAGCTGTGTAGTCGCAAAGCTGCAGGCTGGTATCCACTAGAGCATGATGTTGAGAAGAGGATGGCCTGTGCAAGCCTAGGAATCCAAGCCATCACTGGGCTGGGCTGGGCTAGCCGCAAGGCAGCCTCCAGAGGCCTCGACTGCTGCTGCACCCCGCCTCTGCAGCCTGTTGGTGGTGGCGGCTGTCAGGGTCACCTGCTTGTCTGCAATGGACCCGCGCTTGAACAAGATGACGCCTCGCAACACCATGCACGAAGTCATGAAAATTGGAAACACATAGTAGACTAGCCATCTGCAGTGCATGCCAATGAGCACATCTCATGCCTCGCTTGACCTATGCACGATGTGATTACGTGCATCATTCCTGCTGCCGCAATGGTGTCCACATCTGCAAGCTGGGGTGTTGGTTTGCCTGGGCTGCATCAGGCCTACCTGCTCATCAGGGCTGCGCTACCTTCAGTTAGTAGGGTGTCCAAGAAAAAGTCCGCCCAGCTGCGGTGGTTGCACTGCGCCGTCAACCAGCAGTCAATAGCCAGGTATACCTGCCACTGCTGGAAGCACACAGTCTGAGGGTACTCACCAGGTACACGGCTGGCCCAGCCTTGTACATGGACTGCGTTCCGTATTTGCGAATGCGCACATTGAACACCCTGGTCATGAAGCGGGCCCTGCACGACAATGCCACACTGGAGCTTTTTTCATGCTGGCATTTGCATTCGTCCAGCCACTCGTCAAGCCGCACCAGGTGTACATGTCAGCGCGCCTGCCCCTCATCTCCATGAACTTCACGTGGTTCGTGATGGCAGCCAAAGGGAGCGACCAGTAAAACAGTGCAATGGAGAGAAGGAAGGCTGGCAAGGCTAACACCCTGCCAGCCGCACTCATGCCTGCAGCTCCGGGCTAAGCCGACGCGACGGTGCGAATGTGTCTTGGGATAGTGTATTGCCTGATGTGCTCAACAAGCAATAACAACATCATCAGGTAAGCACTGCCCTGGTGACATGATCATATCCTACGTGACATGGCACATAACCTAACATTGCCTCCCCCACCACACTCATGTGCAGGTTCTATGACCGAGACGTGTCAGCCGCGCCCAACAGTCGCCGCTGTGCAGTCGGCCCAGGGCCACATCCTACTGAGCTGTGCAGATAGGATGGCCACCCAGCCAGGCTATACTAAGCTGCTTAATGATACAAGAGGGGCATAGGGTTAGGTACAGTTGTGTACATGCAAGTCCGTCTGCCAGTGAACAAGTGATAAACCCTCCCAACTTTGATAAAACCTTTTACACATCCATGTCATGTACATTAGGGCTGAAGCGCTGTTAGGGCTGGCCACAAGCGGGACAAACAATGCCAGACAAACAAATTAAATGCAAACAAACAAAACCGATAATTCCTAGTATTTGTGATGGCTTCATGTTGCTGTTTTCTATGGCTAAGAAAAAAAGACGAACCGTGCCTAGACTAGTGCCGGAGGACCCAGACAGTGACATTGAGGACCGCGACGAGGCACTACAGTCAGGAGTCCCCAACATGGGGTTGGTAATCTTCATGCAAGTACTCGCTACAAAGTGCACTAATTTCGATAGCGTTCGTTGCATTGGCACCTGCGAATTAATCCGCATCTACTGGCAGGCGGCGCGTTAATCCTTGCATCAGAGTCCATGCCGGCGCAAGCGAGCGCGGACACACCTGAGCTGCTCACTATCGATTGTTCTAGTGGTGAGTAGCGGCACCAATGAGCGAACTGCGCTTGGCATCGAGCCTGAAGTACAATCTATGTTTAGCCCGCCAGGCTCACTCCGCGAGCCTTTCATTGGTGCAGGCGGCGTCGGAAGACCGTCGTGGGGCAAGTTACTGAGCGACATTGCAATATACGCGGAGAATGTGCGTTTCTCTCTAGCCAGTCACGCAGAAAAAGGGACCCCCTTCCACAAACTGGCATGTTGTGAGTTGACCACACTGAATACCTAGATTGTGGCTCTGTAACTTTGTTCCTAACTCAACAACACACCTGTTGGAGAAGAAAGCACGTCATTTCATTGAGAAAGCTTGTGGGAACATACATTGGCGTAACCTAACGTTGCCTTGCAGTGCTGACTAGCCCAACCGGACCACCCCCTGGCAGCCCCACCCCCTCCCAGCCCCGGCCCCACCCCCTCCCACCCCCTCCCACCCCCTCCCAGCCCCAGCCCCGCCCTCCCACCCACTCCCTCCCCCAGCCCCGCCCTCCCACCCCCTCCCACCCCCTCCCACCCCCAGCCCCGCCCTCCCACCCACTCCCACCCCCAGCCCGCCCTCCCACCCCCTCCCACCCCCTTCCAGCCCCAAGCCCACCCTCCCACCCCTTGTACATCCTAGACCAATGGTCCAGGGCCGGCGGCGTGCTCAGCTTCAAGCCCTGTTCAACTCACCAAGGGCTGGCTATGCACAGCCCTAGCGGCTTAAAAGCCATTGCAACGAGGGATGAGGCTATTGCCCAGCAGGTGCAGGCCGAGAATGAAATGCTAATGACCGAGGCTGAATTGCAACAAGCCATTGAGGAGGTCTTAGTTGCCAACATGCACGACCAAGAGGAGAAGCACAAGCACCTGCAGGCATCACACAGGCAGCAGAGGTTGGAGAACGAGTCTCTTGAGGTTGTGGTCAAGCAACAGGAACTGGCTATGACAACTGCCAAGCGTGCTCACCACCGCCTCGAGGCCCAGCTGCGCAAGTATCAGCGCCGCCCCCAACTAACACGCAAGCAGAGGCAACAACTGCAGATCTTGAAGCAGACAGGTGTTTCCATTGAGGTCCTGCGCCGGTGGGCTGACAGCAACTGCAGCCGGCTTGACACGCATGGCAGACCCGCTGGTGGCACAACAGTGCAGCCCACACCGGGGCCGAGCCCACCTGAGCCCACACCGGGGCCGAGCCTACCTGAGCCCTGTGACCTCTTCATCCCCACCCAAGAGGCCTCACCTGGACAGCCAGCAGCAAGGACAGCAGCATACACAGCTCAACAGTGCCTCAGCACAGCCAGGTTGATGATGAAGACACAAGTCGGCCGTCGCCGGCTTCCCACATGCCGGCGGCTGTTCATCACAGAGCAGTGTGTGGTGGCCAACACTCACCGGCCTGGCGAGCGCACAACTGTGAGCCGGCAACTGCGTGTGGTCTACAAGTACCTGCGGCAAAGAACCCTAGGTAAGCTGGGCTGGGCTGGGCTGGGCTGGGCTGGGCTGGGCTGGGCTGGGCTGGGCTGGGCTGGGCTGGGCTGGGCTAGGCTGGGCTGGGCTGGGCTGGGCTGGGCTGGGCTGGGCTGGGCTGGGCTGGGCTGGGCTGGGCTGGGCTGGGCTGGGCTGGGCTGGGCTGGGCTGGGCTGGGCTGGGCTGGGCTGGGCTGGGCTGGGCTGGGCTGGGCTGGGCTGGGCTGGGCTGGGCTGGGAGGGGTGGGAGGGGTGGGAAGGATTGGAAGGTGGTGGTGGTAAGCACATGGTGAAGGACAGGGTTCAGCAATGTTGCTCATGCATTGTGCATGCAGATAAGCTACGACAAGCCAAAGCGATCCACGTGCAGTTTGATGGCTGCACATGCAAGAAGCATGGCAAGGTGCTCGTCATCAGAGTGACAGCTGCTGTGGGTGCTGGTTCAGTACCAGGTTCAGTAGCCGCTGGCCAGCATCAGCGCCTCACCGCCCAGATCAGAGACGTGTTGGCCATCGTCCCCCTCCCTTGTGCCACAGCTGAGGCCCACGTCCAGGCCATCATGCGCGAGCTTGAACGCAATGGTCTGCAGGGCGCCCACATTGCTAGCATGACCGCCGACAGCGCATCTATGAACATGGGGGGTCACAGCGGAGTGATCGCACAGCTCAGTGAGCCATCCGTGCACAGCCTTGCTATAGCCATGGCCTGCACAACACCCTCCTGGCAGGGTTGACAGCTCTGGGTGCCGGCATCAAGGCAGCAATTGAGGACATAGCCAGCCTCTTGGCTCAGCATTGGGGTGAGCTATCCTTGGCTAGGTCAGGTGCCAAGCCAGAGACTCCTTGTGATACGCGGTGGGCTAGCTACACCACAGCTGCTGCATCGGTGATTCGTGTATGGCGGCTTGCCGGGGAGGCTGTGGCACGTGTGGTGGAGGGCCAAAGGGAGCGGTCCCCACCCTGGGCGGTCACGCTTAGTGGCTACTTTAAGGACACCGACCTGCTGCTGAAGATTTGCGTGGTGGCGGTAGTGGGCAGTTCTCTGCTTCAGCCGGAGCTCCTGTGGGCAAGTCAGCATGATGGCCTGCATGCTTTTGAGTTGTACCGGCATGTTCAAGCTGTGCAGACCAGCCTGTCACAGACGTGGACCAACAGCTCTCAGCTCCTGTCAGACATGCAAGGCCAGCTGCAACACTTGGTGCCAGCTCAGCAGCGACAGCAACAGGAGCATCAGCTGCTCACCTACCTGCAGGTGCATTGCCGGGCCATGTCAAGCTACTACGAACAGCACGTCCGGATACAGAATGCCCTGCCCGGCCTCTTTGCAGCTCTTGGCAGCTCTGACCTTACAACGCGTTGGGAGGCAGCGCAAGAGGTGGTTAGCCATGCAGAGAGGATGCAGCAACAACATGAAGACCAGCAGCAACAGCAGGAAGTGGAGGGCCAGCAGCAGAAGAGGACAGGGCAGCGGCTGCCAATGTGTGACCCTCGTGTGTGGGACGCGCATGGCACATGGGAGAAGCATAAAAAGCAGATTTGTGCCATGGCCGACATGCAAGCGCTGAGTGAGCAGGACCAGCAACAATTGCAAGCGCATCTGGAGGTGTATTACCTTGCCTGCCCAATCTCCAATGCCCCTGTGGAGTCCCTGCTGCAGCTACTCAAGCATGGGACGGGCATGTTCATGGAGCTACCAGCTCTGCTTGAGCTCATGTCCATGCGTACCCACATCGATGCCATTGACGGCGTGGACGTGCTTGACTTTGCACAGCGGCTGCCAGAGCTACGCAAGGAAGTGCGGCGTGAGGAGGCAGCAGCAGCTATGGCCCGACGGATAGCAAAGGCGGAGATGAAAGCAGCAGCAGCAACTCATAGGGTGGGACAGGTGGTGGTTGATGTGGGGGACCATGAGGGGCAGCATAGACTGTCTGCAGCATATGCTCTGACCTATGATGGGCGCGACTACAGCCACACCACTGTCGAGGAGGCTGAGAAGCTATCTGTTAGGGAGCTGCAAGCTTACCTTCGCTTCCACCAGCAGGAGCTTATGAAGGGGTGGCTAAAGCCCAAGCTGAAGGGTCTTGTCATGGCCCATATCTGCAACACAGTAACCGCCCTGCATGGCGATGAGCTGGAGGCAGCAACAGGTGCCGGTGCTGGTGCCGCCCCTGACCTGCTACCCCCTCGTGCTGCACCCCCCTGGCAGCAGCAGGCAACTGGTGCTGGTGCCGCCCCTGACCTGCCCCCCCCTCCTGCTGCACCCCCCTGGCAGCAGCAGACAGCTGGTGCTGGTGCTGCCCCTGGGCTGCCCCCCCCTCCTGCTGCACCCCCCTGGCAGCAGCAGGTAGCTGGTGCTGGTGCTGCCCCTGGGCTGCCCCCCCCTCCTGCTGCACCCCCCTGGCAGCAGCAGGCAGCTGGTGCTGGTGCCGCCCCTGACCTGCCCCCCCCTCCTGCTGCACCCCCCTGGCAGCAGCAGACAGCTGGTGCTGGTGCTGCCCCTGGGCTGCCCCCCCCTCCTGCTGCACCCCCCTGGCAGCAGCAGGTAGCTGGTGCTGGTGCTGCCCCTGGGCTGCCCCCCCCTCCTGCTGCACCCCCCTGGCAGCAGCAGGCAGCTGGTGCTGGTGCCGCCCCTGACCTGCCCCCCCCTCCTGCTGCACCCCCCTGGCAGCAGCAGGCAGCTGGTGCTGGTGCTGCCCCTGGGCTGCCCACCCCTCCAGCTGAGCAGCAGGGGGTCAGGGCGGAGCTGGACACAAGCTCGACACGCAAGCGGAGGGCGGGCGGGAGGGATCGGACCCAACATGTCGAGCAAGGTAACGTAGCAATGTCCTACACACCTTGAGTGGCCTTACCGAGTGGCCAGGTAGTAGGTACTACTCACGAAGCGGTCAAGCAATGCAGCAGCCTTGTATACTTCCGAGCATGGGTGGAGGGGCGTCGTTACATCGGTTTTGCGTGCCATGTGCATTGTTTTGACTGCGGCGACTGTCCCTGACTGTTTGCAGAGGCTACTGGGCCACGTCGGTCGCGGCGGTCGGTCGCGGCGAGGCCCGCATGAGCAAAACTGGCATGCATTTGAATGTCAAGATTTGAGCCGCCATAGCACTCAGCACACTGCACAATATTTAATGTTACAAGCTGCACCGCATAGCTGACAGAGTCCTCTATCCAGGGATGTGCGAATCACAAATAGAAACCACGTGGCTGAGACGCGGCGTCGTTTTGATTACCAGGGGTCGGTTTCCTATCATTTCCTGCCATTTTTTGTTAGTTGGGGTCGCCTGACTGTGACTTGTTCGCGGTCACATGGGGCAGCCCGCCTGAGGTGGTGGCCGGTGCTTGCGCCGTGTCGCGCTGGTGTTGCACCGGCGCCAGCTCTTGCTGTTACCACTGGGCGATTGCTACTGTGCGATTGGCACCGAGCGATGGTAGCGATTGCAATTGGCAATGGCCCATTGCCTCGTCCCGCCAGAACAACCCTACATCGAAGCTGCGCCTAAACTTTTTGATGCCAAAACTTGCGGCTTGAGTGCAACTGGGTCAGCGTCGTGGCTGACGACGACGGCTGACGCGGCGGATGTTTCGCCATGATCTACCAGACAGTTGGTGGGCAATAACGATTACCTTTCAGAAGGGCCTTGAAGATCCTTTCAGCAGGGCCTTGAAGACCTTTCAGAAGGGCCTTGATGATTACGAAGTATTGCCCATCAGCTGCCCAACAAACCTCAGTAAATGGCGTCATTCCTCGCTCTTTAGCAGCACGAAGTTAATACGCGGCAAAAAGTGCGGCGGTTGTGGCAAAAAAAAGACGAACCGTGCCTAGGCCAGTGCCGGAGGACTTGGACAGTGACATTGCGGACCGCGACGAGGCACTACAGCCGGACCTCACCGAAGCGGAGCGAAAAAGAAAGGTTTCCGGAGAGGCCCGCGCTGCCCTCGATAGGGACAACACATACCACGGCAGGAAGTGTAAGCTAGCCCACCTCATCGACCACTTGCCGCAAGAACTTTGGGATGCCTTCCTGGACGACGCGGTGCAGCCACGCGTGGAGGCCATCAGCGAGCGGGGGGTGCTCGCCAGCCTGCTGTTGGGCTTACTCGTGCGCGGCTTGTTTACCATTCGCGTAGCCGACCCGCTCGGCCTGCACGACCAGCCCGTGTACACAGACATCCCTGTCTCCCAGGCAGCCATCCCGGACCTCAGCTGCAGGAACCTGTTCCTGCAGCTGTGCCGCGGCCCGCCCGGAAACGGCGCGAACACTCGGCCCAACGCGGCAGTGGCTGCCGTGCTGGCAGCCCACCCTGACCTTCGCGCCCGCCTCGCAGCAATCCCTCGCCACACCTCAGACAGCAATTGCCCCATGTGTCCATGCAGGTGGCTGCGGCCAGTGTACAGCGAAGCAAAGCGTTCCCAAGTCAGGGGCTTGATGTGCTCAACAAGCAACAACATCAGGTAAGCACTGGCCTGGCACTGCACATGTGCATGGCTGCAACATATCTCGCATGACATGGCACATGGGGTGACTTCATGCACCTCCCACACCCATGTGCAGGTTCTATGACCGGGACGTGTCAGCCGCGCTGAACATCCGCCGCGGTGCAGTCGGCCCAGGCCCACGCCCTACTGAGCTGTGCTACTGGGATGGCCGCCCAGCCATGCCAAAGCGAGGCAGGCCAGGCCAAGAGTGGGTGTACGTGCGTGACAAGGCCCTGCTGCGTAAGTGGCGGCGCAAGTGGCGGCGATAGCCAGCTACAGCACTACGACCCAAGAAAACAAGCTACCAAACCCCTCACAAAGGGGATGTGTGTGAGTAAGAGCTATAGAGTAGGGTAGAGCTCTTGCTAGTAGTAGACCTGGAGGCACACACACCAGAAGGCTGAGCTGAAGTGGGCATTAGGCACACTGTCGGTAGCCTTTACAATAATGATCTCGCAGCCTGTGTTTGATTACAACTCATGCTTTATTTTGGTGTTGCATGAGGGCTGTAGGGATCAAAATTTGCCAGTGAACATTAAGTTAAGGTGTGACATCTGCACCAATGTTAGAAGAACCCACCTCACGTTGGAGCAACTAAGCCACTAGCGCACTAGCGACAGGCAGTAACATCAACAAGCTGCTCGTAAATTGCTGGGTGACACACTTTGAATCCCCCCTGACACTGCGGGCACCGACGAGAGCAACCCGCTTCAAAGCCCAGCGGGGGGAGATAGGCTTACATGCAGGGAGCGGGGGCGGGCTCCGCCGGCTCCAGCCTTCACAACAGCATATACTTCCCTAGCTTCGAGGCCCTCCCCATGCTAGACGAGACGGACGGAGGAGGCTATTACATAGAGACTCCTCAAGGAATGATGCAGCCAGCAAGGACCTGGTGCTTTGTGGGCGAGATTGTGAATGACTCCCTGTCGCAGGTAGAGTGGCCAGGTCCCACTGGCAGCACTACCATCAACATAACATCATGACCTGCCAGCATCTTTGGCCATCACGACATGCATCTGAATTTGCAGCTGGGGTGGGTCAGCTGATGAGAAGTCAGCAGCAGTACCATCGCCAGGGTGGGGTGGGACTGTAAGGAATGTGTGCTGCAAAGCTGCATCGCTAGCAGGGCTCAGGCAAGGCAGACAGGCCAGCGCTAGCATGTTAGGGGCGAAGTCAATCATACCTGATCATAGTCAAGGCAAACATGCCTGATCATATCAGACTGAGGCATGTCATGATGTATGACAAGGCAGCCACACCCGATCAAAACCACATGGCCACTGTTAGTGTAATGGCAGTGGGTTGTGACAGAGCCGTCACCTGTGCGGTTATCCAGAGCAGGCAGGCAGCAGGCAGGCAGCAGGCAGATACTTTTTAAGCTGTTCTAGCAGGCAGATACAGTACCTGTCCCTGCAACCTGGTGCGCAGCCCCTTGTCACGCTTCCTTGCTACTCCTCACATGAGCCGGCACCCGTTGCCATGCAACCGGCTTAATGCATAGTGTTGAAGGAGCAGTGGCAGCGGGGACAGCAGTGGCAGCACAGCACCTCAGCGGCAGCTGTGTGGCAGTGTGAATGTGCATGCCTCAGCTATGCCCCAATTTCTAGAAACGGCGATACTTGTAGTGGCATGACACACGTGCTGTTCTGTAAGCTGACACAACGCATTTTTGCGGAGTAATGTTACGGCAGGAGCAACAGCACAACACTGTCATCACAACCACAGGCAGCCATGGTCCCTTGACCACACAGCTTAGTTCAGCACCTCCTGCTGCTCAGCCTTGGGCTGTCAGCCCTGGCAGCCGCATGCGGTGCAGGTCTGCTCACTTCTAGACCTTGCCAGGCAACTCAACACCATTGGCAGCAGCAGCAGCAGCAGCAGCAGCACCATCATCATCATCAGCAGCAGCACCACCAGTACTAGCACCAGCATCATCACCCAGCATCATCACTGTCATCGTCATCATCACATGGCATTTGCCGGTAGGTGGCTTAGGCGGTTACAGGGGTTGCTCCAGCACTGGGAGCTACCCCTTGGCAGGCAACTATCGCCTGCCTGGCCATGCGTACCGCTCCCCTACCCACTGGAGGGTTGAGGGTGGTCCTATTCCTTGCCCTCCTAACCCTTGCCCTCCTATTCCTGTTTCCGGACAGGCCATGGGCACCAGTGTTTTTTTTTTCAAAACAGCCAAGCTGATACTGGTCACGAAGGGTCCAGGACCATCACATGGCTGGTTACGCAGCTGGTCCCGACTGGTTACGAAAAACAAGTGTCGCAGCATTTTTTATTGCGAAAAATCATTTTGTATAAATATTTCACACAAAAAGACATTTTTCGGTTACGAAGCAGCCGAGGCCAGCCAACGCGAGGGTCCGTGGTAACGAAAGCCAGGCCTAAAAAACAAGCTTTTGGTTCCGATCGTTACGTATTACGCAAAAAAAACCACTGATGGGCACCACTCTCAAGGTGGGAGCCTAGGCCCAGATCATCCTGGGCAGGCAGAGGTTTTGGCCCTGACAGGCCCTGAGCGTAGTCTCCCCTCTGGCTCAACGGGTAGGCCAGGTCTTGAAGTGCAGTCCCAGTCTAGCCAGTCCTGCCCATTCCCTTTCATTAACCAGTGGGTGAGCTTGGTAGGTATGGCATAGCTCTGCACCTCTGTGGGCTGCTTGGCTGCCTTTGCCATGCCCTTGCTCTTGCTCCTGCCCTTGCCCTTGCCCTTGCCGTTGACCTTGGTGGGCTGGCGAGGGCGCAGCATGGGGCACAACACGCAGCCCTGCACCGCTGGCTCCAGGCTGCCAGGCAAGAGTCTCTGCATGTACAGCAAGAAAGTAACCCGGCACAGCCAGCACCTTGGCCCTCAACCTTGAGCCTTCATTGCAGTCGAACACACTAATTGTGAACCACTACAAAACGGTGTTTTGTCTGTGTGGAGTTCCCATCGCATGGCATGCACATGGCATATACATGGCATACACATGGTCACGGTCGCCTACCACCTACAGCATTGCCTGACCACGAGGGCTATGACGTAGAGTTAACGCCACCAGAGTTAACGCCACCGCCGTAGAGTATGACGTAGAGTTAACGCCACCGCCAATAACGCCACCAGAGTCTGTCCAGACATCAAGGTGTCGATGGCTACTGCAAGCAACTTAGGGTTCTCACAATGCAACTTAGGGTTCTCACAATGCAACTTAGGGTTCTCACAACGCAGAGTAAGGTTCTCACAACGCAACTTAGGGTTCTCACAATGCATCTTCACAGAGTGATTTTGTGGCAGGAGCAACAGCACAGCCACATAAACCTTGCAGATTGGCATGGCACAGCGCGCAAAACCTTGCAGCAACCAGTGTGTGGGCGCACCTCCACAAGCCATGTGGTGCCGGGCTGGTGAAGCTTGCAGCTTAAGGCTGGCAGCCAGGCAGCGCATTTGGGCTGATAGGACGTCAACCGTTGCTGACTGCTCTGCGCAGTGCCAAGGCAGCAGGCAGCAGGGGCAGCATAGGGGTAGCATCAGGGGCAGCAGCAACAGCGGTGTGTGTGTGGCAGCAGCAGGGGTGATGGGGGGAGGCAGCAGTAGGAGGTCCAGGACCCTCCGTGGCTCTAGAATACTAGTGGCAAAAGAATAGTGAGATTTGCGTTGAGTGTGTGAGTGTTGAATTGTGTGACATGCAGATGGCGGTGCTGGGGCATCGTGTGGAGGTGAGAGACGCTACAGGGGCCGTGAAGTCCATTATGTTCTACCCTGCCTCTGGCTGGCTGGACTTCAGTCAGGTGGGCACTGCACAGCATGCTGCCCGACTCCTCAGGTGTGAACCTCAGAGTGACGAGCTGCTGGCCCTTATAAGGCCATGACACAGCACCTTGGCCCTCAACCTTGAGCCTTCCTTGCAGTCGAACACACTAATTGTGAACCACTACAAATCGGTGTTTTGTCTGTGTGGAGTTCCCATCGCATGGCATGCACATGGCCTATACATGGCATACACATGGTCACGGTCGCCTACCACCTACAACATTGCCTGACCCCTGTGACAGGGCTATGCATAGATTTGGCATGACAATACATGCACTAATTGTAAGCTGATGACAGCTTCAAGTGGGGGGGGGGGGCACACACTACTGTGCCACAGCAGGCTGCTGCTGCTGCTGGGCCTTGGGAGGCTTGTCTCGCAGCCCCTTGTAGCCCAGGCCAGGGTACTCCTTGCCCTTGGCTGGCAGCTTCCCCTGCTCTGGCCAGAAGCACAGCTCCAGTGGGCGCCACTTACTCTCCCCAATGCGCTGCATGTTCAATGCTGCATTGTAGTCCCTGTCCAGCCACCTGCCTGGCTGCGGTGCTGGCTTGGCTTTGGCGTTGGCTCCCACGCTACCCAGCTTTAGCGTCACCATGTTTAAGCGCCATCTATCTAACCATGCAGTTCCTTAATATGATTTTGATCCGGCCATGACACAGCACATGGATGAGAAGTAACAAGATTCGCCCAAGCTGTGCCCCTCAGACTGGGCTGCTGCTGATTTACTTTGCTTTGCTTTGCTGCTGGCTGCTGTTGTGCAGTTGAGGGTGGGGCATACCGTGTTTGTGCGATATGCCACACGCTGCTTCTTCAGTGACCTGGCTACTGAGGCCATCAAAGTTGAGGATTTGAAGTGAGTGACAGTTGAGGGTGTGATTGTTATGCAAGCCCGAGGGTGTGATTTGAGTGACGCTGGGGTTTTTGGAGAGAGTGTATAAGCAGTGAAGGGAGGCCCCTTCGACCTTGCCCCTTGTTACCTCAGCCCAGTCCCTCTATCCGCATGGCATGTCCTCATGGACTGCATGCATGCTTTGTCGTGTTTTTGGTGCTTGTTGTGCATGCAGCTATGTTAAAATCATCCCTCTCAGCCTGGACATTCTCATGTACATCAGCCAGGCCTTCTTTGAGCAAGTAAGGAATGCCCAGGGTGCAGGCGCGATGGACAGGGGTGAGGGCTGGGAAATGGTAGTGGGCAGCCAGGGTCGAAGTCAGGGTCAGGGTTGGGATCATGGGCGGGGTCGGGGTCGGGTTGGGGTGGGGTTGGAGTCAGGGTCGGGGTCAGGTTGGGGTGGGGTTGGAGTCAGGGTCAGGTTCGGGGTTGGGGTGGGGTGGGGTCAGAGTCAGGGTCAGGGCCAGGGTCGGGGTGCTTGGCACACCACAAGCGGCCAGGTCATGTGGCTTCCCCTCCCGAGACTGGCTGCTGTGTGGTCCTGGCCGCAGAGGCGTCTGTGCTGCACCTGCCACCAGGACCTGAGCGTCAAGGGTGGGGCAGTGTTCACATGCAGCAGCTGCCAGGCAGCTACCTACTGCTCGCCGGACTGCCGGGTGGGTGGCACCTCTGGCTTTTGATGGGAGAGAGCTTGCTCCGTACCCTGACATGTTGCGACAGATCACAACAAACCGTGACAGATTATGGCGTTTTGTGACTAGTCATGACATGTTGATATTAGTAATGACTGTTGGGTAACGACTGTTGGGTAACGACTGTTGGGCAATGACGGGGGATAGCTGGGCAGATAATGGTGTCATGTGTTGCGACATGTTGTGACATGTCGTGGCATGTTGCAACATGTTGCAATGTGTCGACTGTTGGGCAAAGGGTTGTTTGGTAAGGACTTAGGTTAGGACTTGCGTAAGGAGTTGCAACACTGGGCAGACCATGTCAGACCATGCTGGCTGAAGAGGAGGAGGGAGAGGAATGGTGGGGTAGGAGGGTGGGGGAGGGAGGGAGGGAGGGAGAGTAGGAGGGGGAGGAGGGGGCATGACGGACAGACAAGGGGAGTGGGCACGCCAACAGCAGGAGGCAGGGGGAGGAGGTGATGGGAGCAGCATCTCTACATGGACATGACGCCACTGCTTCCTCACTCTTGGGCGGCGAGGTGTGAATTGCCTGAAGTGACAGGTGGAGTGGTGATGTGGCACAGGACAGCCTGGTGTGACGCTTTGTGGCGCTCACACTACCATGCAGGCGGCCAATGCTGAGCCCCATGTCACCTTCTGCCGTGCATGCGCTGAGCTGATGGAGGTGTACAACGTGGACTTTGAACGCTTCATCCAGGTGAACAGATGCTGCGGGCAGTGCAGTGCATGCGGCTGCATGGGGCCTGCCACACTGTTCATCTTGTATGCTCCCTAGCCTGTGGCGCCGCGCTGTTTCTTTGGGAGGGTGAGAGGTGCTGTTTCTTTCGGGAGGGAGAGAGGTACTGTTTTATTCGCGGCGCTTGCTGCTGCTTCTCCACCCTCGTCATCAACCACCCGCACCCGTTGGCTTTCCCGTGCTCGTCCCACTGTAACCCTCACCTGGGCAGAGGAAGCTAGAGAAGTCTAATCCAGGCTGGGCCAGCACGCCATTGTGTTGTAGCACTGGCGTTGTCGAGCGGCGGTCTGCCCGTTTCATGACATGCCTGATTAGCCTGTGTCGTCCTGCCTGCAGCATGTGCCCTTCCGTGTATGACCCCAGCACCAGCTCAGGGGCAGCACTAGCCTCGTGGGGCATCTCTCTGCTGCTGGCTGCCAGCGGAGGTGGCCTACGAGACCTAAGCTGCCCTGTCAAGGGGGCATCCATGACGGTCAAGGGGGCATCCATGACGGTAAGGCTCGAGCGACACCATCACACGCTAGACGATCTCTCGGCTTGAAAGCGTGTTCAGCAGATTCAGAGAGCACACCACTACACGACGTGATGAAATGTTCCTAGAGAGCAAAACAGAGCGCTGCAGAGGGTGGGGAGAAGGGAATGTCAACTCTCCAGCTGGACGCCGGCTGGTGTTGTTGTCTGGGTAGGTTGGGTATGTCGCCCATGTCTGGGTTGGCACCACTGCGGCCACCTGTGCTTTCAACCAACATGCACTCCGTCCATGGCTGTGCCTGCATGACTGCGGCTGCTCACCCCACTGAGCTGGCGCCCAAACCCGTGGAGGGGGGCTTCTAGCCAGGTCGGTGTTCGTCTTCCCAGTGCAACCACCACAGCCCCTGAGGACAGTACATGCAGTGAAGTTTCCTGTGAAGGGCCGCTTGACAGGTCTGGGTCGGTCTTCCCAGTGCGGCCATGTGGTGCAGCCATGTGCGTGTCTTTGCCAAGGTTGAGTCTATGCTGGTGCCTGTGCAGCTGAGGGCTCCCATCACCCAAACTGGCTGACCTGAAACCCCCTGTGAAGGGCTGCTAGACAGGTCTGGGTCAGCCTTCTCGCCATTTTACGCCATGTTACGCCATTCATTGTGACGCGCTACGCGCTCAGCTGTCTCCGCAGCAGCCTCCGCTGAGGTCTCCTCTCTCAGGTATCGGCCATGCGCATGTCTTTGCTGCAGCCCATGTGGGTGTCATTGGGTGGACCATGGGTTTGGACGTCTAGTGATGTCAATGGTGATCGTTGTAACCGTCAGCCGGGTGGTGCCTCTCACAAGCCCACAACCCACACAACAGTGGTAGCTCTGTGTGTCCTGGCTCCATGGATGCAGTGGCTACGACCTGCGCATGCTCATGCTGTAAGTCATCAAGCTGTATGCCAATGGAAGTAGGTATGCCGCGCCAATCGTTGTAAGCCCCTAACCCCGACCCTGACCCCACCCCCCTTCCCCCGAAACTCTCCCCCTTCCCCCAAAAGCCTAGCCCTAACCTGGGTAACCTGCAAACCAGCGCAAGCCATCGCAATCTCAAGACAGGTCTCCTTGGGACCGTGAGCCACATCCCTGTGAACCCATCTGCCTGGCACAGTAAGCTGGTTGTGCATTGTTGCCTGGCCAGCACCCAACACGATGCCTGCTGGGCGCGTAGGGCGCTTAAGCGGGGTGACGTTCCACTGTGTGGCGTAATGCCTGCAACGATGTGTATTCAGCTGACTGTGTCGTTACCCTTGCTCTCATTTTCATATGTGGGATAAAGACAGTAGCTTAAAAGGGAATGGCAGTTAGATGTCAGTTGACACTGCGACCTTTCTGCAATACCTCAACGAACGTGTTAACCCATCTGTGACTGTGATTGGAGGTTGTCTCTTGTGGTCTTGGTCCCTATCGCACTTTTCGTCCTTATGGACCCCGCCAAGCTCTTCAGCATCACAATCATAGTCCTGATTTGCTCTTTGTCAGCACGGACATTAATAGAGATCCGGAAGAACATGGCTCGGGCTCGGCGCAGTAGCGGGTCTGCGCCAGGTCTGCAACTGGCCTACCGCGTGGACTGCATTGGTAAGCTTGAAGCGGGCCGTAGTAGGGATGCCATGTCATCACACCTCCGTCCTCTTCTCAGGCCCACCACACACTCATGTCAAGACATCCATGCAAGGCATACTGAGGTGTTGACCTGTGGGTAATGTAGGGCACCTTTAATGACCACAAAAGATCATGCCAATGGCCATGACCTCTTATCAGGACAGCCTCCCTCCTCAGCATTCACCATCTTGCCACTGACATGGCACCGCCACCACACAGCTGCAGCTGACCTGCACCCCATTGGGCCATGATACATCCGCACCTTGAGGCCCCTTCTGCTGCTGTTGCTCCTGTTGCTGTCTGTAGGCTGGTAGGCTACCCTGCTGTTGGGCACCCAGCTGG
Source organism: Haematococcus lacustris (assembly GCA_030144725.1). Lineage (NCBI taxonomy): Eukaryota > Viridiplantae > Chlorophyta > Chlorophyceae > Chlamydomonadales > Haematococcaceae > Haematococcus > Haematococcus lacustris. The sequence continues at coordinate 3,592,075 of JASKMD010000019.1, forward strand.
GCACTGCTGCCTTGTGCCCCTGCGCTTGCACCCAACCCCTGTGTGCTGCCTGCCTGCCTGCCTGACATGCCAGGTGACAGCATCCTGGTTGACATAGTGACCAGGGCTTTGGAGACGCAGGACCAGTACTTCGTAGTGAAGCAAACCATCCCAGGGCAAGTGAAACCAGCACCTTGGCCCTCAACCTTGAGCCTTCATTGCAGTCGAACACACTAATTGTGAACCACTACAAAACGGTGTTTTTGTCTGTGTGGAGTTCCCATCGCATGGCATGCACATGGCCTATACATGGCATACACATGGTCACGGTCGCCTACCACCTACAACATTGCCTGATCCCTGTGACAGGGCAATGCATAGATTTGGCATGACAATACATGCACTAATTGTAAGCTGATGACAGCTTCAAGTGGGGGGGGGGGGGGGCACACACTACTGTGCCACAGCAGGCTGCTGCTGCTGCTGCTGAGCCTTGGGTGGCTTGTCTCGCAGCCGCTTGTAGCCCAGGCAAGGGTACTCCTTGCCCTTGGCTGGCAGCTTCCCCTGCTCTGGCCAGTAGCACAGCTCCAGTGGGCGCCACTTGCTCTCCCCAATGCGCTGCATGTTCAATGCTGCATTGCAGTCCCTGTCCAGCCACCTTCCTGGCTGTGGTGCTGGCTTGGCTTTGGCAGCCTTGCCCTGGGCCTTGCCTTTGCCCTTGGGCTCAGCTGCCTCTAGCTCAGCCTTGGTGCGCTTGCTGCGCTTGGCTGGCAGGGGAGTGCTGGGTCCTGGCTCTGAGGCTGCTGCCAGTGTGGCTGCCTGGCTGCTGCGTGGGGCCTGGGGGGGCTTGCGGGGGGGCACTACTGGGCACCACATCATGCCCCGCACTGGCTGGTCACGCTGCTGGCTCCAGGCTGGGCGCAGCAGGCCAGGAGGTGATGTCACTCACTCTCGCACTTCCAAAAGGCACTTCAAAGGGCACTCCCAAAGGGCACTCCCAAAGGGCACTACTCCCAAAGGCTCTTCCAGGGCAAGTGAAACCAGCACAAAGGAGGACATCAAACCCTTGTCAACAGGGCGACCCAGGCAGCAGCTGTCCCCCTGCCGCCCTCCCCTCCAACATGTGCACCACTCTCTCTTACAAATGGCGCTGCCTGACCCCGGCGTGCAGGTCAGCGGCCGGGTTCTTCGCTGACCAGCCAGGTTCCCTGCCCCCGCACCTCCACCGCAGCCAGACAGAGAGCTACACAGTGCTGCGGGGCGCCCTGTACTACAACCTGAATGGCCGGGAGGGGCGGGCAGAGGCTGGGGAGTCCTTTGATGTCCCCAAGGGTGAGGCGTAAAATCAGCAGCAACAGCAAATGGCAGGCAGGGGGTGGGGGTTGCCAAAAACGGGGTGTGGACAAGGGTCAAGGGTGGGGACCTGATGCGGCATGGACAGGGGCAATGACACCTCTGCATGGACACTACCATTGGGTTGTGGGCAGGGCCACCAAGGGCATGTCAGGGTCCCCAAGCAGGTTGCGTGTCACCTTGCTGCTGCTGCAGGCGTGCCGCATGTAGTGTGGACAGGGGTGGCAGCTGATGGCAGCAACGAGACAGTGGCCACCATCAAGGTCACCCCTGCAGGTAGGATGCCTAAGCAGATGCCATGCGTGTGCTGCCCTTTTCCCTTTGCTCCAGTCAACTCTACAGTGTAGCGTCAAAAACAGTCGTAATTCAGGGTGAGTTAAGGTAAGGTCAAGTATGAGGGCGGGTCTGGGGCGGGGCGGGGCGGGGCAGGGCGCATCCGGTTAGATCAGGTCGGGTTGGGTCAGTTCAGGTTTGAAAGTGCCCCAAGCAGTTACTGCCATCCTTATGACCTTATACCTCGTTGACTTCGCATATGCATGGCCCTCACAAGCACCTGTTAAAGCCCTGCCCTGCTTTGTGCACCACTCCTGGCTTGCGCAGATATGTGCGCAATCAAGCGAGACTGTGCTCAATTATATGCTTGAGTGCACATTGGCTGATGCCATGTTGTAATGATGCACACTGGCGAATGCCATGTGATGGTGATGAGTTGCCTGGCCTGGCCTGGCCGCTGTGCGTTGATCAATAGGGCTGCCGGCAGAGGAGGCGTACGAGACCTTAGCTGGCCTGTCAAGGGATCATGGCTGCCTGGCACACGTCCCCATGCTGCAGACAGTGGCTTGGGCGGAGGCCCAGGTGCGTGCATGCGCTTGCATGGGCCAAGCAAGTAGCACACAGACCCGGCATACCTACCCACAGACGGGAGTGCCATGCAGCTGTGGGAGTACGGTGTGCACCGTGAACTTAACGCAAGCTTCATGGTGCATGCATGGTCACTGCAGATGGTTGAGGATGCTAGATCGCGGCAGGCTGTCAGGGTAGCTGCTGATGGTTAAGTGCTGACTCAATGCTGCTCCATCTGTTGCTTGTGCCTTGTGCCCTGCCTCCCCGCCATCACCTCCAGCCCTCACTCAACCTCTCACACCCAATCCTCATTCCACCCCTCACTCTTCTGTCCCGTGTCTCTCCTTCTCACACAGGACATGGAGCTCATGGTGGGGCCGGAGTTCATGCGCCCGGTGTCCCGCTTCGTGTTGGGACCGCTGGCCATGCTCATGGGGTACCAGGCGACGTACAAGGAGTACTCGTTGCTGAACAGGACCGAGTGGTTCAGGAATCGTGAGCTGCGGGAAGCCAACCCTTTCAGGCATGACCAGGTGGCAAAGTACAAACAATGCGATGCGGACAAGCAGGGGCACTTGTACACTGCAAGTGACGCGGTGAAGCTGTGAAGTGGGCCCTGTGGCCTTACTTGAAGCCCACCCATGGGGCAGGTGGCTGGACCAGGTCACCAACCCATGCCACAATTTGCAACGCAGTGGGGAGAGTGTGCAGCACTTCCTGGAGCTGTGCAGCTGGGAGGGCTTGGAGGCTTTGCCTGCCCCTGGCAAGGAGTAGCAGCAGGGCCTCAGGCATCTCGCCTCGCCGTGCGGTTGGTGGCTCAGTTAGTCCTGCGATGAGTGGAAGGTCATGGGTTTGACCCCACCTGACAACGTAACTTAGGAGGGTTGGTTTGCAAGGTGACCGCAAGGCCCAAGGCGCCATCTTACTGAGGGGCAGTCTTTCATTATCTTTCCAGGGCTACAAGTCAGGATAGAACGGCGCATGTTAATGAGAGACCGATCGCCTAGGCCTACATAGGCATCTTAGCCGATGCAGCGGGTTCCACTGGGAGGTCAATCGATGGCAATGAGCGCTTGGGCCGTGTGGTGCGGGAGGTGCAGCCTTTGAAGCAGAGGGTAGCCTTTGGCTACATGTCGGCCTGGTTGTGGCGGCGCGACGCCCGGGTTTAGGGGCGCGTGCACTGCAGCGCAGTCCACACGAGGACCGTGCTGCCTCAATGGGGCAGCACCCATCTAACCCTGCCAGCAGTTCAGCGCATTAGCCTCAACCGAAGATCGGATTTTGACGTAGCCGAGGACAGCCATTGATATTGCCCGGCCTTTGCGAGGGTTAAATCAAGCGCTGCATCTCGCTATGGTTGAGCTGCCGGGGCCACAGGATTTCGGAGTGAGTCGCGACGTCCCACGCTTTTTTGACCAGTTATACGAATTGGCAGCAGCTTGTATCCGAAGACTCGTTCAGTGAGCGCTCGTCAGGCCATGATCGGCTTTAGATGTGGGTTCGGCCCAATCCTACAGGATGCACGGCGAGCGAGGTGCCTCTCCGCGCCAATGATCGCCAGAATTAAGTCTAGGGCTGTATTCTCCTCCACCGTAGAGGCTGCCACAACGACCCCACATGTCCAGGTCTGCGGCATGAGGGAGCATTGCCACCATGCAGGGTGGAAAACAGGTCCAGAACCCGTGCATGCAGGATGCTCCCGCAAAAAGTTCCCCTGGAAAGATTACAAGCCCCTCTGGTGCATCTGGAAAGGGCATGATTGACACGCAACCTCCCAGGGGTAGGTAAGCACTTGATCACTTCCCCTTGATCACATACCCTTGCACACAGTCCCCAATGCCTGTGGTGTGTGACATGTGCGCACATTGGACGAATCCCGGGCTAACAATACCATGCTCTAACTTCCATTCGCATGAATGGCTAGGTAATGTACATGTCTGGGCTTGCGAGGGTGCCTTGCTTTTGGAGCGCCGCAGGGACACGGGACTTTTACCCTGAAGACCACCGGCTGCGCAGCTGGTTGTTTGGCGAGTTCAGCGCAGTCAGGTTAGATCCAGGCTTGACCCACACACGCAATGACTCGCACTCATTGAGGCTTCAGACTTTTGAGGCAGCTTGAAAGAGAATGGGAAAGTCCAAGGGTCAGGCAGGCAGGCAGGCAGGCAGGCAGGTGCATGGAGCTCAGCTGCGGGCTAAGGGGCAGGCAGGCAGGTGCCATGAGCTCACCTGTTCATGAAGCAGGCTGGGGTGTCTAGGGGCATGTCTTCCAGCAGGCGCTCCTGTTGCTGCTGCTGCTATCTGCCTGCCTGTTGCTCATTGCCTGCTGCTTTGGCTGAGCGTGATGCTGGTAATGCCCGTCACCTTGTATCTTGCAGCAACCTCTTTGGCTTTGAGCAGTGGGATGCGCCAGTGCTGGAATCCGAGGAGTTGTTTGTGCGCAAGGCTGGCGAAGAGATTACTGACCAGCTGTACAACTTCGTTGTGGGTGGTCAGTCAGCAGGAGGTCAGCACCTTGGCCCTCAACCTTGAGCCTTCATTGCAGTCGAACACACTAATTGTGAACCACCACAAAACGGTGTTTTTGTCTGTGTGGAGTTCCCATCGCATGGCATGCACATGGCCTATACATGGCATACACATGGTCACGGTCGCCTACCACCTACAACATTGCCTGACCCCTGTGACAGGACAATGCATAGATTTGGCATGACAATACATGCACTAATTGTAAGCTGATGACAGCTTCAAGTGGGTGGGGGGGGCACACACTACTGTGTCACAGCAGGCTGCTGCTGCTGCTGGGCCTTGGGTGGCTTGTCTCACAGCCGCTTGTAGCCCAGGCCAGGGTACTCCTTGCCCTTGGCTGGCAGCTTCCCCTGCTCTGGCCAGTAGCACAGCTCCAGTGGGCGCCACTTGCTCTCCCCAATGCGCTCAGCAGGAGGTCAGCATGGGCGTGATGGGCCATGCCTCAATGCCGCGATAGGTCATGCACCACCGCCAGCGTGAGCTGCACTGTTTGTATGCTGCATCAGCAGGGCCTGGGTAGGGCAATCCTCATCTGCACAGTCAGAGGCTGTCAACACACCGTGCACCTCACCAGCTATGCCTTTGCCAGGCCTATGCCAAGCTCAGTCAGCAGCACCCCCAACAGTTTGCCCCCATTAGTGTACTCCCCATAGTGTAACCCCCATGGTGTGACCCCACCGCCCCCTTGTAGGACAAGGGCGAGCGGCGTGTTGCCCTGAGGCCTGAGCTTACCCCTTCCCTGGCTCGGCTGCTGCTGGCCAAGCAGAAGACCCTGGTGCTGCCTGCCAAGTGGTTTGCCATTGGGCAGTGCTGGCGATATGAGCGTATGACCAGGGGCCGCAGGTGGGCAGGCAGGCCCTGGCCGGGGCAGAGGGCAGGGCCCAGCACAGCGGGACGGGCCCTGGCCTCACTCTCTGGAGGGGGTGTGACTCAGTACGGCTGCACCCAGCAGGCCTGAGCCGCAGCCTGCAGTTCGCTGTGCAGGCGACCTGCTCGCGGTGGAAGGGGCGTGGGTCCACAACCCCGGGGCTAGCAGTGGGACACTGGTGCTAGGGTGTGTGATGCCTCATCACCTGGTGTTTTCCCCAACTGGTGACGGCGCCAGCGGATTGCCAGCGGATCGCAGCCATGGTGGCATCCCCAGTGGTCGTAGCGGTGGTCGCACCAGCGGTCGCCGGCGGTGGCATGGCCAGCGGATCGTAGCCCTTTAGGATGTACAGGTCTGGGCTAGACTAGGAGTGGGTGTGTTGGCGGTGGTGTCTCTCTCGAGCTGTCGCTATTCAGAGTATGGTTTGTGATGGTGGGTTTGCACCGGTCCCCCGGCAAACCTTGTGTTGGTTCCATGTCGGGTAGGAGGCAAGGTGTTGACAAGTGTGGCCTTTCACGCAGTGCAGGCGGGAGCATTACCAATGGAACATGGACATTGTGGGAGTGGCGGGTGTGGAGGTGAGGGGCTGAGAGGGGCCAGATGAGGGGCAGGTGAGGGGCTGGGTGAGGGCTGGGTGAGGGCTGGGTGAGGGGTTTGGTGAGGGTCTATGAGAGACTGGGGGAGGGTGCGCTGGGTGAGGGCTGGGTGAGGGTTCTGGTGAGGGGTCTGGTGAGGTTCTATGAGAGGCCGGGTGAGGGTCTGTGAGGGGAGGGTGCGCTGGCTGGCCAGCACAGTGATGGAGGCGGCCATCCAGCATCTGTCCATGACAACTGCTGGCATGCATCCCAACTGGATACCACTGGTGTTGCTGCAGCACATGAAACTAGAGGAGGGTGGTGGTGGCGGCAGTCGGTCACTGCCGCAGTTGAGGTTGCTGTTGGCCAATCCACTGCCCACCAATGGCAGCAAGCACCACAACCCTCACCATTGCAACCTCCTGCACCACCATTGGAGCTGGTGAAGTTCATGCGGCGATGGTCTTTTCCAGTGCTGTGTGCTGATGACTGTGTATCAGTGTGAGAGTGGTTATGCGACACAAGTGTCATGCTGCACATGTCAGGCTGCATGTGTCAGGCTGCATGTGTCATGCTGCACATGTCAGGCTGCACGTGTCATGCATGCGGCACATGCTGACCCATAAAGGTGAAGGTGATGGGGAGGACCAGCCCTGCGGTGCACATGTGGAGGAGACGGGGAGGATGAGCAGTGCTGTGCACTGTGTGACACTTGACTCTGCGGCAGGCTGAGGCTGAGCTGCTGGCGGCCATCACCTTGTTCTTTTCCAGGGTAGGCCTCAGCTCCCAGGACGTGGGCATCAAGGTCTCAAACCGCAAGGTCAGTGGCCGAAGGGCCAGAGGTCTGAGGTGGTAGGGCCCAGAGGGCAGCGGGCAATCTGAGCCACTGAGCCACGTGCAGTGGGGCCAGGGGTTGGAGCTCGGGCCTGGTGCGACCACATTTAAAAATGCCTGATAGGGAGAAGGAATCAATATTGAAGGTGTTGTAGCACCGCTGCTGGTAATCGCTTATAGCGCAGATTGGCGAATGCCTTGTAATGATGACGATGATTCTGATGAATAGTACCATACTATGCATTCTTTGCCACGGAATCCTCCAGCAGACACAATGAAACTTGAAACGTTGCACCTGCATACTAGACCTGCCTGCGCTACCTGCTTGGCTTGTTGTGGCTGCCTGCTCTCACTCCATACCCCAGGTGGAGTGTCATGTGGTGTGCTGCAGGTCCTTCAGGCAGTACTGTCGCAGTACAACGTGCCGCAGGAGCTGTTTGCCCCAGTGTGCGTCGTGGTGGACAAGGTGGGCTGCACATGGCCCGGCTCAATGCCACACAAACCACAGCCCTGACCAGCCCTGACCAGCCCTGACCAGCCCTGACCAGCCTCATCTCACCCCCCCTGCTGCAGATCGAGAAGCTTCCCCGTGAGCAGATTGAAAAGGAGCTCACCGCCCTAGGCGTGGCACCCGACACTATTACAGGTCAGCAGGCCATTGAAGCCAGGAAGGGGGGCCACTGGGCGTTATCACGTTTGCATCCCGGCCCGGCCCGACCCGACCCAACCCGACCTGACCTGACCTGCACAGGGGTCTTGGCCGCCATGAGCCTGCGCAGCCTGGAGCAGCTGGGAGACCTGCTGGGTCAGCAATCAGAGGCAGTGCTGGAGCTGCGCCGTTTGTTTCATCTGGCAGATGGCTATGGGTGGGTGGGTTTACGCCGGTTTTAGGCACGGGCAGGGGTATGGCCACCGTGGGATCAGGGGCAAAGGTGGGAACAAGGGAAGGGGAAGGGGAAGGGGAAGGGGAAGGGGAAGGGGAAGGGGAAGGGGAAGGGGAAGGGGAAGGGAAGGTGCAGGGCTAGGCCAGTGCCATGGACAGGTGTACAGCTGGTGTGTGTCCCTCACTGACGGATCACTCTGCTGGCTGCAGGTATGCTGACTGGCTGGTGTTTGACCCGAGCGTCGTGCGAGGCCTTGCCTACTACACAGGTGCCCTGCTCAGCTACCCACAAACCACTCTTCCCTTTCTCACTCTTCCCCCTCCTTCACTCTTTCCCCACACTAATGCATAAGTGACACGTCAGGCACTGGGGCCCATCTAGCTTCTGGTGGGTTGCGGACGTTTGACACTCATCTGCGCACCACATGGTAAGCACCTTACCACCGCACCGCACCGCACATCGCCCCGCCCCGCCCCGCCCCGCCCCGCCCCGCCCCATCGCCATCTAAGGGTACACATCACCACTTGACTAGCGGCAACACCAATACTAGCATCATCAGCACTTTGAACAGCACCCCATGCGTTGGCAGCATCTGTGTTGAGCATGAGCAAAGCTCAGCCAGGTATCAGCCTGGCTGATGGTAGAAGCCGGGGCTGTGGGGCATGCAAGCCATGGTGCCTCCTTCCCCCTGCTGCCCTGTTGCATGCAGGCACGGTGTTTGAAGGCTTTGACAGGGAGGGAAAGCTGCGGGCCATCTGTGGCGGCGGGCGCTATGACAAGTGAGTGGGCAGTCTAGCTGAGGCACGTAGCGCCAGGCTCAGCAGTGCCAGGCTGCACTGGGCCAGGCTGCACTGGGCCAGGCTGAGCGGGGCCAGGCTCATTGCCATCATCGTCATCATAACTACATGGCATGGCATCTGGCAAAGTATAGTACGGCCATTCCAGGCTTGCTTGGTGTCCGGGCTGCCCTGAGCTCGGTTTGTTGCATTGAGGACCCGCTGCACCGGCCTGCATAGCCCTGCGGTGTGTCGCCCGTCATAGCAGGGATCTCACACACAGCCCTCACCTGGCACACTACGCCTGGGCGCTGCCTGGCCCTCACCGTCATCACACGCCTAGCCGGTGCCTTGACTGTCCAACTACTGAGCTTCATACCTCACAGCCTGCCATGCTTTCATCCTGATCCATTGCACAACTTGCACGCTGCACAGTACGGTGCAGAGGGTGAGGGAGGGTCAGTGTGGCTGACCTGGCAGTGCCCACCTCCGTGAGCCAAGATGGGTGTGACATCCTCTGTGACCTTTTCCGTCAGCATCCCACAGGCATGTTTAGGCCGGTACTACAGCTGTCATGGCAGTGCCAACAAATTGAAGCTCACACTTTACATGACACCTTTGTGCGACCGCCTCACTCCCTCCTCACAGGCTGCTAGGTACTTTTGGAGGCGAGGACCTCCCTTGCTGCGGCTTTGGGTTTGGCGATGCTGTCATCGTGGAGCTTTTGAAGGACAAGGGCAAGCTGCCCACACCCCAGCAGCAGGTGCCCTGCCCCGGCATCTGCCCCTGGCAGCTGCCACACCACCAGCTGCCCACCCACTGCAGGCTCAGCCTCCCGCACCTGCCTACTTCTCACACGCCTGCTGCTCAAACACCTACCTCAGGAACCACTGCACTTGCCTGCCCCTGCCTAAATGCCTCAACGCCTAGTTGCCCGCCCGCCCGCCCGCCCTGCTGGCCTGCTCTGCCTGCCCGCTTGCTCGCCCGCCCGCCCGCCCGCCCGCCCGCCTGTCTGCTGGCCTGCCTGTCACACTTGCTTGCAGCTTGGCCTGCTAGGGACGCCCCTGGTACTTATGGTCGGTATGCAGTTTGTGAAATGGAGGTGTGTGGCATGCGCACCTGCCCACTCTCAGGCTTGCCTTTGCTGCCAGCAGGTTGATGATGTGGTGGTGGCCCTGGATGAGGCGCTGCGGGCGGATGCTGCTGGCGTGGCCCAAGGCTTGCGCAAGGCAGGCAGGCGGACAGAGCTGGTGCTGGAAGCCAAGAAGATGAAATGGGCGTTCAAAGTGGGTGGGTGGGTGGGTGGGTGGGCGGTCGGGCGGGCCGACGGCTGAGTGGGTGGGTGGGTTGGTGGGTGCTACAATTGCAGCTGAACAGCATGTTGAGAAATGACAAATGTAGGAGGTAAAGCAGATGACCATTACGTCTAGCAGCAGCCCAGGTGGCCACATGCAGCACGCCAGGAGCTCCACATTGCCAGCGTATTCCGCTTAAGACATCAGCAACAACCCCTGCTTGTGCAGCTAGTCTTGAAGTGCGTCGTATAATCTCAAACCCCTGCAGGGGGAGGGCGGCCATGTTGCCAAACCGCTGACGGTTAAAGTGGTGTGAACGATCGCCTTCATCTTCGCCTTCTCCTTCTTCTTCAGCAACACAAACAGCCTGCCGTGTGTATACATGCTCTGCAGCACGCGGAGCGGTTGGGAGCTGCCAGGCTGGTGTTGGTGGGAGCAGACGAGTGGTCGCGTGGGGCGGTCAGCGTGAAGGACCTGCATGCAAGGACTCAGCTTGAAGTGCCACTTGCTCAGCTGCTGGCATAGGTTTGGGGCGGTGGGAGCGTGGCCCTGGTAAACACACGAGCGAGCATGCGGAGATGAGGCTGTTCCTTATGATGCAATTTGTTAATCAAGGCAAAGCATATGGTGATCTGCTGCTTTATAACGTTTCTTGCTGGTACATGTTATTGATTGTCTCCACAGAAAACAAGTGTTCTCTCTAACATGGGTGTTTACTGCGGGTAAGCCAACTCAACTACAATGCGACTGTAGCTTCATCGGTCGCACCCTTGATGACCACAAACCCCACACCGGTGGCATTTCCCCTAAACCACTGGGCACCTCACCAAGGCCCTATTCGCGGTCACAGTATCTGGCGGTTGCCCTCCTTGTCAACGAACTTCACGCTGGTTGTGGTGGCCGGTGCTTGCGCCGTGTCGCGCTGGTGTTGCACCGGCGGCAGCTCTTGCTGTTGCCACTGGGCGATTGCTACTGTGCGATTGGCACCGAGCGACGGTAGCGATTGCAATTGGCAATGACCCATTGCCTCGTCCCGCCAGAACAACCCTACATCGAAGCTGCGCCTAAACTTTTGATGCCAAAACTTGCGGCTTGAGTGCAACTGGGTCAGCGTCGTGGCTGACGACGACGGCTGACGCGGCGGATGTTTCGCCATGACAGTTGGTGGGCAATAAAGATTACCTTTCAGAAGGGCCTTGAAGATTACGAAGTATTGCCCATCAACTGCCCGACAAACCTCAGAAAATGGCGTCATTCCTCGCTCTTTAGCAGCACGAAGTTAATACGCGGCAAAAAAGTGCGGCGGTTGTGGCGAAAATTTTCATCGTGAAGCGAAAATCTGAACATCTGAGTCTGAAAAGGAGTCGCAACCCTTTTCTAAACGTCGAGGCATGGGCTGGTGTCCCGGCCCAGCCAACTGCCCCATGGGTGGGCTTGGTGTGGGGGCACTGGGCAAGGTGCAGGCAGGGGAGGGAGGGCCTGGATAGGTCTAGTCCTGTATCATCCCCCGCCAACACATATCAGCAAGGTCCCCATAAATCATTTTTTGACTGCAATTTTACGAGTGAATCGTCGTGTTGTAGATTGTCCCAGCAGCATGACTGTGCTGCAGACAGTCCAGTAGGCCTTAGGCCTATGGCGATGCTTCTCCTGCTCATTCTCCTCCTATGCCTCTTAGACCTATGCCCGAAACGGGTCGCAGCGAGCGCTCCGTGCAATGCCGCCACAGCGGACCAGCTCCTGCGGTGCCTTTCTGACGATGCCGCGACTCGCGTTTTTCTTCTTAACGACGTCGATTTCGCAGCGCTCAGCCCATCGTGGAGCAACAGGACAATCATCCGCAATACTGCCGTGGTACTGCTCACATCTGGCCCTTTGGGGGCTACCTTCCCTGCCATCACCTTCCGCCCAGGGTCGACTTCACTAAGGTACGGTTCACGCAATTGCGCACCAAGACCTGTTGTCCTGACTTTTTGGGTCCCATGTGATGACTGAACTCATAGTAATCGGGTAGGCACAGAGGCAGGCAGGCAGGCAGGCAGGCAGAGCTTGGGTGGCAGCGCTCTCCCTGCCTAGCCAGTGTCCGCACGCCAGTGCAAATGCTTACAATGCTGACTGTATACCAGAGAGTTGTTGTGGACCAAAGGCACAAATGTACCTAGTCATCTACTGTTCAACCTGCATCTTCTGTGCTACACAGTGTTCATGCCCCTTTTACAGGCTCAGAGCCAACTTCACAATGTTGGGCATCACCATTAAAGGTGTCAGCAACTGGCTACCTCCCATGCTGGGTGCTGGGCCAGGAGTCATGATCAGCTACGTGCAGTGTCTAAAGCACTTCTGTGAGTGCACTGGCATATAGCGCATAGCGGGGTGCAGAACGCATGAAGTGACCAGACACAGGCGACAGCCACTACCAGCACATGTATAGCCACCCAGGTCCTGCCTGCCTGCCTGCCTGCCTGCCTGCCTGCCTGCCTGCCTGCCTGCCTGCCTGCCTGCCTGCCTGCCTGCCTGCCTGCCTGCCTGCCTGCCTGCCTGCCTGCCTGCCTGCCTGCCTGCCTGCCTGCCTGCCTGCCTGCCTGCCTGCCCTCACACCAGCGGCTGTAGTGTAGCAGCCCTCTCCTGCCTTGCTGGCCTTGCTCAGACGCTTCCTCAGACTCCTCAGACCTACATAATATTAGTCTGAACTTCCTGAATTTCCCAAGTATGACCGTGGGCCAGCAGGACCATTTCACCAGCTTCCAACATGTGCAGGCTGTGAATCTTGTACGGTTCATGGATCCATGCCATGCATGCCTTTACAGACACTGGCCTGCCGCCACCCATGGTGCTGCCCGTGATCGCATCCCTGCCCCAGCCGCCTTGGTCACCATCACCGTCCTCTGCCACCCTTCTACCTAGGGGCATGTGCCGCAGTGCCCCCTCACCCGCGCTCTGCTGGCCCAACGCCTACCTCATCACATACTATGCAGAATCCTTGCGCAGCACAGCCTTCCCTGGAGCTGTGTTCTTGGTGAGGCTGCCAACTGCATGACAGCCTACACTACCTTGTTGATGCACTTTACCTCTCCCCTTCACCCTCATCCACCCTGTACCCCTCATCCCCACCCCCACCCTCACCCCCACCCTCACCCTCACCCTCACCCTCACCCTCACCCTCACCCTCACCCTCACCCTCACCCTCACCCTCACCCTCACCCTCACCCTCACCCTCACCCTCACCCTCACCCTCACCCTCACCCTCACCCTCACCCTCACCCTCACCCCTGGCCTGCCTGCTCTCCCGCCCTCCTGTCCGCCTGCCTGCAGTTCACCCAGGTGGACACTGTCGTGGTGCTGGACGCAGTGATGCGCCCCAGCTGTGTGGATGCGTACAGAGCAGGCAATGTTAGTTGCTTCCCAATCCAGAGGGCCCAGTTGGAGGCAGCTGCTGCAGCCTCCCCCTCAGGCTGGTTGATGCCGACAGTGAACTACACCCCAGGGGTTGACACCTGGCCAGCTGACCTGCCCCTCCTGGCCCAGCTGGGTCTCCCTGGACCCCCCTCACCACCCCTTCCCTCCCCTCCCTCCCCTCACCCCTCCCCCTCCCCCTCCCCCTCCTCACCTCCTGCACCCTCCCCATCCCCCTCACCCTCCCCGCCCCCCTCACCCTCGCCCTCACCCTCGCCCTCCCCTCCTAGCCCCCAGCTGGCCCTCGTCTTTGTCACCACAGCGGATGGACTGGTAGCGGCAATGCAGGAGGAGGCGGTGCAGCAGGTGGTGGTGCTGAATGACATAGATTTCAAGGACATCAACCCAGGGCTCAGGGACGGCCTGCCTCGTCTACGGGCAACGCCACTGACCATAACTGGCCAGGCCAGCGCTGGCAGCCTGCCCGCCATCAACTGGCGCTTCTTCCCTAAGCTGCTGGTACGGTGAGTGGCTCAAACAGTGATGTGTCTGGTAACTCTGGCTGCTTGGGCATGGACTGTAAACATGGGTCGGACATGGGCATGCATGCAGGAGCCTTCAAGGGCCTGCTGTTGGTGCAGTGGTAGTGGCAATGCTGCCACCGCCGTTGCTGCCGCTGCTGTCACCGCCAGCGAAACTTGAGCTTCATGTGCCTCCATGTGCCCTCGCAGTTTTCTTGGGAACCTGACCCTGAGCCACCTCATCATGAAGAGATCCCAGTCCTGGCTGCCTACTCTCATAGACGCAGGCATGGACACAGGCCCCAACACCCGGGCTGTTTCTGTCACCATGCTCAACTGCTTCCACCACCTGTGTGAGTGAGGCAGCCCGGGGGGTGGGAGCGTCATGGCAAGGAGTGCAAGAATCCCTAGGAGTTGAAGTGAGGTACAGCCATGTCATGGGTGCACCTAGGAACAGCACAACAACACTAAAGGTAAAAAGTGCAGCCATGTGTACTCAGCAGTCTTACATACATACCTGGCCTTGCTCAGCTCAACAAAACTTATTCAACAAGGAACAACATGTTGGGCTGTGGGTAATCTCACTCAGCTACCACAAACAAGTTGTAGCATCCTCGGTCGCACCCTTGACGACTACCAACCCCACTCCGGTGGCACTCGTTCCTGGGGCTAATCCCCCTTGACCACTGGGCACCTCATCAAAACTAACAGCGTAATTGCTTAAAGGCTAACAGCCTGGCGACACAAACCAACCCTACCCAGCCCTAGAGGTCGCCAGGGCTCTTGGGCTGGGGCTTTGAGAGCAATGAAGCTCCACGTGTACACGGATTTTATTAATCGCACCGGACTGCGATACCTGCGAGCACATATGGCACGGGGACATCAGGGTGGAGTGCGGGAATTTGTGCGCTGTGTGCTATGTGCGGGGCTGTGGGCGCTGTTGTATGGGCGTCAAGGGCAACTCCTAATCGTGTGCGGGGCAACCAGGGCAAGGTGTGCGGGCTATGTGCGGGGCAACAAGGGCAAGGGGCTTTTTAGTGGGCGGTGTGCGGGGCTATGTGCGGGGCAACAATGCGGGGCAACAAGGGCGGGATTAGGTTGGAGTGCGGGTGCGAGTTGTTTTGTGTGCGTCAAGGGCAAGGTGTGGGCAAGGTGTGGGCACCTAACCAGGGCAAGGTGTGGGGCAGGGCAAGTGCGGGACTGTGGGCGCAAGACTTGACTTACCGGGGAAGGGCAGAGGTAGGATGCGTATATCATTTTAATGCGCTGGCACGGGTTGCGCGTCGCTCTGTGGATAGTTCACAAGCACGATATGTCACAAGCACAAGCAACGGCTGCCGTAGTGCGGGGCTAATCTGCGTGCGGTGCGTACCTTCAATGGGCTCCTTAGGCACCGCATCTGCGGTGTTGCAGGCGTGGCCCACACCGGACATGGCAGCTTAGGGCCCAGCCGATAATCTAAGCGGGCCGCCACGCCCACTCCGAGTAAGAGACCGATTTGAGGCAAGCGCGGCTTTTAGGGCGATTTTTTATCCTTGCTGATATTAACAATAGCAAATAATAGCAAGCCAACCTAATAGCTCATATTAGCAGCCGACTCTTGTAGCGCCTTCGTTCGCTTCCTAGCGCGTTGGTTGCGGCTGGCGGCGCTGAGACTCCTGCGCACGTCGATGATGATGCGCCGTCGGAGGCCGCCTCCTGGACTCATGGGGCCCCAACATGGGTCATGCAAGTCTCTCAATACTCTCTCAATACTGCATCGGTTTCGATAGCGTTTATCACATTGGTAGCAGCACATCAATGCGCGCTATGTAAACATCAGCGCAAGTCACTGCAACCTTTGCTCGCGGGCTGCCCCATGTGGCCACCCCTTTTGCGTTGTTATCATGAAGTTTTCATAGAGTTACTGCCAATTCTCAGCACCGTACGTGCCCCTTTGCAGCTGGTAAGGTTGCGGTAACAAGTTTCTTCTGTTACACGGAGGGCTATCTCTTGACAGACACGAAAACTCTGCATTTTGTGGGGATAGAACAATGTACCTCTCGATCCCCGGCCCCCCGGCCGCCGCTTGAGCTAATATTAGCAAGTAAGCGCGCCACCACCCAGCTAATATCAGCAAGTTGGCTCGGAGCTAATACGCCGAGACACGCCCTAGCAGCTTTTATACTGTCCGCTGTCACATTGTGCGCTGTCCTTTGACAGCCGTTGCATTGGATGACGCGTCCTTAGCTGCTGGTTAGCTCCAGACCTGCAGCGGACCTAGTGAGACCAGCAGCGGAGACCTCAGCGGAGACAGCTTACAGTGCGGTGCAGCGGAGCGCGTTACAACAAATGGCGTACAGTGGCTTACAATGGCGTACAGCGGAACGGCCTTGCTCAGACGCTTGCTCAGACTCCACCACCACCACCACCTCCCATGCTGGGTGCTGGTCCAGGAGTCATGATCAGCTACGTGCAGTGTCTAAAGCACTAACAGCTACATCATATCAGTCTGAACTCCCCAAATTTCCCAAGTATGACCGTGGGCCAGCAGGACCATTTCACCAGCTTCCAACATGTGCAGGCTGTGAATCTTGTACGGTGCATGGATCCATGCCATGCATGCATGCAGCTTGCATGATGGGTGCCATGTGGGACGTGCCATGCAGACGCTGGCCTTCCGACAGAATTTGCAGCAGAGCACCTCGCGCTTGAAGTCTCCAGACCCCTATGGGCACCAGGCAGCGTACTCACGCTGCCCCTTCCACAAGGCATGTGCCGCCAGGCCCCTGCGCCGGCGCTATGCTGGTCGCATGCCTTTGCGGTAGATGACTATGCCGAGGACGTCAAGAGCTCCATTGTGATGGGTCTCTACTTCAGGGCAAGTGCTGCTGGGAACAAATGGTGACATGGGCACACGGGGGTTATAGGGAGGTGGGAGGGTGTTGGGGCGAACGGACGGCCACACCAAACAGCCTTGCATACTGTTACCATTGTCATCATGCACATGAATACAAACATATGAATATATACAAAACTGATATGTTTGATATGTATTAGATCCATGTATAACCAGCATTGTCATGTTTACGAGTACATCTGCCAGTATTGGGGCTAGGCAACATCACTAATCTCATGCTTCCCGTGGTGCTGCTGCTTCCACTGTTGGGAGCCGCAGTTGGTGATACGCAGGCTGGTGGTGGTGATGGAGGCTGCCCTACCGGAGCCTTGCATGGCCCTGACCCTGATGGGTGATGGCAGCTGCCGGACTCAGCTTTCAAAGGAGCTGAAGGCGGCTGAGGACCTTATCCCGTCAGGCTGGCTGCCTACACCCATTGAATGGCTGGGCAGCACCTGGCCAGAGGGGCTGCCGCTTCCATCTGTCTTGTTTGAAACCTGGCCTGACGGACAGATACGACGCAGTCCAAGCCCCAGCCCCAGCCCTGCCCCAGACTCCCCCTCGGAAGAGTCCCTGCCAGAAGAGCCTCTGCCAGAAGAGCCTTTGCCAGAAGAGCCCCTGCCAGAAGAGCCCCTGCCGGAAGAGCCTCTGCCAGAAGAGCCTCTGCCAGAAGAGCCTCTGCCAGAAGAGTCTGTGCCGGAAGAGCGTATTCCAGAAGAGCGCATGCCCGTGGATCCGGTGCCAGAAGATCCGGTGCCGGAAGATTCGGTGGCAGGATCACCTCCGGCAGTACAACCAGTGCCTGGGCATTCAGCTGCTGCCCCCTCCGGGTCAGGTCCAGTTCGCAAGGCACAAGCTGTGGGGCTAGGAGGTGGGTTGAACCACTGTGACCCTGCTGGCACACATGCTGTTATTGTTGTTGTTCTTGCTGTAGCTGCTGTTGTTGTAGCTGCTGTTGTCAGCTGGCACAGGGCTGGTGTTGTGATTAGGACCTCCCAGCTGGTCAGGCCCTGCAGTTTGCCTCTTGTGATGTGGAAGGTACTCATGCACCTCAAGTCCTGTGTGCTGGACCTGACACTCCCCAACCCAGCACTTGAACGGGGATGGTACCATTGCAAGTGCGCACCCACTGCTGTTGACCTCGCTCCTGCACCTGCACCACCTTGGCCACTTCCTTCTGCTCCAGCTGGGTCTTCTGCACCTCCAAGCTGGCAGCGTTCAGGCTGTACCGCCAGCAGCTTGACGAACAGCTGCGCCTCCAACCCGCTCCAGCCTAGCTGGCCCCTGGCTGTATTGGCGTACAGCTTGACAACCTGCTCTGCATGTGCAGGAGGGCATTAGGGCAAGGCCACCAGGGTCCAGTCAGGGCAGGGCAGGTCAGGGCAGGAGGGCAGGTTCAGGGCAGATGCAAGCCGGCTGTTATGATTAAGCTGGGCTGCCGTTAAGATTTGTATAGATTCAGGTCTGTTGTCTGCTGCTGCTCACTCACTGCTTGCCTGCTTGCCCCCTCGCAGTGGGTCTCAGCGTGGCCTTCCTACTCATGCTGGCTGTGGGGCTGCGCTGGCGCTATGTCAGGTCGGCCAAGGCATCCGCCTCCAGCCCCCCGCCCCCCCTGCCCACCATCTTGTTCAAGGGTGGGCTGCCCTTTCCCGGACCAGTTGGAGCTCTTCCCACCACCCCAGCGCTCCCCACCCCTCCCGTCTCCCCTCCACCCCACCGCCTGCTGGCGCCCAACTACCTTAGCATGCCTGTCCTGGGGCTGGCTGCCCGCTGCCTAGCTTGCACGGGCTGCATGAGCTGTGGCTGCTCTGGGCGGCAGTGGTCCATAGGTGGGCTGCCCAGCAACGCCCTACACAGTAGGATGGCAGCAGGGGATGAGACACCCCCCACCCACCCACCCTCTGTCCACCAAGGGCCCCAGGGGGCAGGCAGTGAGGCGGCTGGCAGTCTGAGGAGCAGCATGCTCAGCGTCCATGTGCAGCAGGGCAGTGCACCGCTCCAGCAGCTGGAGGCGGAGCAGCAGCTGGGGAGGCTGGGCAACATGGAGGGGGCCAAGGGGGACAGCCTGCCAGGCAGCCCTGTGTGTTGCAGGTGAGGGGGCAGGGGGGCCCAGGTTGCGGCTGCGGTAGTGGCTGCTGTCCGGCAAGCACTGCTGTTGGGGTTGCTGAGGGCAGGAGTGGGGTGGGGTGGGGTGGGGTGGGGTGGGGTGGGGTGGGGTGGGGTGGGG
This sequence comes from Haematococcus lacustris, assembly GCA_030144725.1. Classification (NCBI taxonomy): domain Eukaryota; kingdom Viridiplantae; phylum Chlorophyta; class Chlorophyceae; order Chlamydomonadales; family Haematococcaceae; genus Haematococcus; species Haematococcus lacustris. The sequence goes on from JASKMD010000019.1 coordinate 3,611,027, forward strand.
TGGGGTGGGGTGGGGTGGGGTGGGGTGGGGTGGGGTGGGGTGGGGTGGGGTGGGGGGCGGGGAGTGATGAGGAGTGGGGCGGGGGGTGCTTGGCCCTACCAACACCAACCATCTTATCGCTATCATCACAGCCGTCACAGTTCGTGCTGTTGATGTCAGCATCAGGCTTCACCACCATCATCATCTCTGATCATTTGTGTTGAGTCCCTCATCGTCAGCATCAGCCTACCACACAACGCAACAGTTGTGACATTGACAGTGTCTGAGGGGTGGTGGTGGTGGTGGGTGGTGGTGTGTTTGGGAGAGAAAGGGAGGGAGGGTGTAGGTGCCCCTGTCCCTGCCGCTGCTGTCACATTGCCTACTGCCCGGCTACCTCCCTGATGCTGCTGCAGCTGCAGCTGCCAGGCCACCTCCCTGCCCCCTGCCGCTTGCTCCGTACCTGCAGGTCGGCTGGCTATGGCACGTCCCCCTCCGACCCTCCCCCAGTCGCTGATGTTCAGAGCCTGGTGCACCAGCCGCTGTCCAGCTTGTCCCCAGACGCCCTGGCTGCCCTGGTGCCTGCCGCCCTCACTGACCTCATCACTGATGCCACCCCCATCATGCCAAGCATCAACCTCAACGTCTGCCTGGGCCAGGATTTGAAGCTGGGCCGCTTTCTGGGAGCAGGAGCCCTGGGCACCGTCCGGGCCGCCATGTATCGGGGCGAGGAGGTGCGGGCAGCTGCCAGAGGTGCCGGGATGCAGCTGCTAAAGGGGCCTGACTATGATTTGAGGCAGGGCCCACTGCCCTTGTCCCTGCCCCTACCTCTGTCCCTGTCTCTGCCCCTGTATCTGCCCCTGTCCCTGCCCCAGCTGTAACCCCGTGTGGTGCCCTGTGTGCTGCCTGCCGCCCCCTCTACCAGGTGGCTGTGAAGCTGTTCCCGCCCTGCTCCGACCTGTCCAGCTTTGCTGCGGAGATCCGAGTGTTGGGACGCACCCAGCACCCCAACATCGTGCGGCTGCTGGGCGCCTCCTTCAACTCCAGCCGGGTCGCTCTGGTGGAAGAGCTGTGCCTGGGCAGCCTTGAGGGGTGAGCGGGACAGCGGAGGGGCACAGGGGCCAGGGCCAAGCAGCACAGGGCAGGCAGGGAGCTTGGCTGGTAAGGTGGTTGACCCCAGGAGGTGAGGGGGAGCCACCTGAAGCACAGGACTGAGCAGAGCTGCCAGTGGGCTACTGCTTTGTTCATTGTACCCATCCACCTTCAGAGCTGCCCCTACCCACCCCTTGCCCCCGCTAGCACTCCTCACCCCTGCCCCGCCTCCTGCCTGCAGCCTAATGTACCCTGACGAGAGCAGCCCCCCTCTGGCCTGCCCCTGGGACGAGCCAGAACTACAGCACCAGCTGGTGCAAGCCCAAGCACCTGGCCCTGCACCAGCTGCTGCTGCCCTGCTGCCACCAGCCCCACCACCTCCCAACACTCCCCCTAAATACCCGGATCACAGTCAGCCCCAAGCAGCAAACGAGCAAGTAGTTCCGACAGCTCCTGCTCCTGCTGCTGCTGCGGTTGCGGTGGTCAGCCCGGACCTGCCCCAGCTGCAGGGCGCACTGCCCATGCACATGGTGCTGCAGATGGCGCTTGAGGTGGCTCAGGGGCTGGCATACCTGCACCCCACCATCGTACACAGGTGAGAGTTATTGCAATAGAGAGAGAGTGATGGTGCGGGGTGGTTGAGGCGTCGTGGGCATGGTTGCTGACGAGTGGGTGGGTTGGGATGGGGTGGGGTGGGGTGGGGTGGGGTGATATGCCTTCATCCCACCAGCCCACCCTCACTGATCTCCCTCGTGCGTGCATGCATGCATGTATGTTGCATGTAGCCATCCATCTTCTCACTTCGCTGCAGGGATTTGAAACCTGCCAACATCCTGCTGGCTTCCTCTCCCCTCCCTGGCTCCTCATTGAGCCGCTCAAGCCACGCCCCCAGCATCCAGCGCAGCGCAGGCAGCACCAGCAACCCTGAACACGGCCAATCAGCTGGCAAGCTGGCAGGCGGGACCGTACCCCTGGAGCAGCTTGTCTGCAAGCTGTCAGGTCGGGTCCAGCACCATGCGGCTGCTGTGACGTTGTGTAGCCTAAACAGGACGTGTCCGGCTGCATGGCAAGGCACCATAGGCGCATGAGTCCTGGCCATGGAAGTGCTGGAGGTAGTGCTGGTGAGCAGTGCCCGCTGGCTGTGGCTTGGCTGCAGACTTTGGGCTGGCTCGCATGAAGGCCGCCATCACCATGATGACTAACCAGCCATTCCAAGGGACTGTTCCATGTGAGTCTGGCTGCTGCTGCCTGATCAAGCAGCCACTGGGCCCTCGGTACTGTCAGTGTCCATCTCATTCCCCATGCACCATTGCGCATGGCCCGGAGGTGGGAGCAGGCCGTGCCTCAGGCAGAAGCTCCTCACTTGATGCATTCCGATTCTGCCAGAGTCTTCTTCTTCTTCTTTTCCTTCTCCATCTACATGGCAACTGCTAAGCAAGGTTGCTGCAACACACCCACTCAGAGACTGGAGCCCTTTCAGCAAGCAAGCCACACTGCATGGTTGCTACAATGCCATACTGTCATCACCTTTCTTTGGCATCACTGCCGTGTGCCCATGTGGGCCATGCACCTAGTTTCTGTACATGCACCATGGGCTGTGTAACCCTGTGTGACCTGCATGCAGATATGGCCCCGGAGCTGTTCTCCAAGAAACCAGGCACTGAGTTGTCACACAAGTGCGAGTGAGTGAGGCACATGCCGTAATTTGCCTGTCAGACAGATTAACTGCATTCCACACTTGCACACTACCATGCTGCAAGGCACCACCAGTCCACAAGGGCTAGGTCCTTAAACCTACACGTAGCTGCACCGGCTTTGCGCTGCTGCTTTACATGCAAGAAGCAGCAGCGACAGGTAGCACAGGCTTTGTCACAGTGACCTCAGGCACACCCCTGCCATTGCCCATGCTTCATCATGCTTGCAGCATCTTCTCATTTGGAGTGGTGGTATGGGAGATGCTGCACAGCTCTCGGCCATGGTATGGCTGCACGCCTGCAGAGGTGAGTTTGGAGGAACTCTGAGCACCTGAACATTTGTCAGGTGCCTGCCTGCCTGCCGGCCTGCCTGCCCGCCCGCCCGCCGCCTGCCCACCCCCCTCACCCACTTGAGCATGGGGTGTCCCGTAACATTTGAAAACGCTTGGAGGCGTCTTCGTGGCGATCAATGAGCGCAATATGCACCGCGACACACGTTGCGCGACACCCCACAGTTACTGTGTTCCATTGCTAGCCTGCATTACTACGCGAGCTTCTCAGAACGCCACAAAACGCATGTCGCACTGGCAGGGATGTCATGCACCATCAGTATCAGAGTATCAGTGTATTCATGCTACGGGGCTGGCCTGCGCCCAACTGCTGAACTTGCGTATATTAGCGTAGCAGGACGGTACATACCTGCTCGTGCAGCCTCACCTGAAGCTAGTGTCTGTCTGGTTACTTCACCAGATACATTGCTCCCCAGCACCATTGCTGGGTTTGGCTGGCTGGCAGACAATGATAGGTCGTGTTGTATGAAAGCTACAACCACTAAACCTGTCCCCCCTTGCAGCCCTGAGTAACCCTGACATGAAGGTGACAGAGCACCTAGCATGACTTGCCTTGCAACACCTCTGCTACCTTGCAGGTGCTGTACCAAATCATCATCGCCAGGAAGCACCTGCCATTCAGGCTTCCGCCAGAGAGGTAAGCGCGCTTTGTGTGTGGGTGGGTGTGTATGGGTGTGGTGTATGTGCACATCATGACACAACACTCTGCTTGCACTGCCAAACAGCCTACAGCGGGTGTGGGGCTGAGGGAGGTGTGAACGGGGTGAGGTGCGGAGGTGGAGGGACTGGGAAGAGGAGCAGGAGCAGGAGGAGGAGATGGATACTATATTACACCACACCACACCTTGTCATATGTACGATGTACTGCGCACTGTGTACTCATCTGATGTTGGCATTGGCACCAGGGAACGCAAGCAAGAGGCCAACCCCTCTGGCATGCCTTGTGCTTGCTCTGGTGCAGATGCCACCCACAGCTGTTGCGCCTGGTAAAACGCTGCCTGGACTTTGACCCACGGCGAAGGCCCTCGGCTTTGGAGATTGTTCGTGAGCTCGCACTGATGCAGCAGCTGGCCGCTGCTGCTGGCAGATGACGCTCTTGCAGCTGCTCCAGCTGCTTACATTGACAGAAGCAAAGTGTGAGTGTGTGCGTGCAAGGGTACTGGGTGTGACGTGTGAGGGTGCAATGCAGGCTACCATGGCATAACCTATCATGGTGGGGCCATTGGGGTAAATTCTAGCATAGATTATGTGGCATGGGGTAATGAAAGGGGAGGTGGGGCGGACAAAAACTCAATCAAACCCCTTGATGTGCACATCAGCATCTGGCAATGGTCAACATGCTACATGCACTTCTATATAGATATTTGGATACTGAGGTATTTTGTTACGTTGGTTACATCGCTACCTAACAGCCGTAGCATCACAGCTGTAGCGTGGATGACAGCTGCAGACCAGTGAGACCAGCTGCAGGCCCTCAAAGGAGATGCCAGCCGGCATCGTGTCAAGCAGCTGTGCAAGACGATGAGGATCGCAGCCCAGCAGCCAGAAGAAAAGGGGCCTTGGGACCAGGCCTCACAAAGTACGAGGTAGGAAGGGCTGCAAATGCAGGCAGGAATGTGTCCAAGCAACACCACGTGTGTCTAGGTGGCAGCAACTGAACCCAAGTGTTAGGCAGCCACTCCACATGCACCAGGCAGCAGCTCCCCATTTCCACTTGACATTCAGGCAGCTCAAAAAGAGCACACTGACGTAGTCTGCTGCAACTGCTAGTCTGAGCGTTTACCGTCATTGTGCAGAGTCCTCATTCTGGAGGGACACTTCAGAGGGTCATGCTATGAATGGCAGCATGACCCAGGGCGAACAGCACGGCATGCATATGGTCATGCAAACGGTTGTGTCAGAGCTGGCTTGGCAGTGTTGTGTGTGCACACTAAGGCTTCACAAGCCACCCTGCATGAGACATCCACTGTGCATGGTTGCAGTGGTAATATGTTGCTTGCCATGGAACATGTGAGAGAGGTGTGGCAGGGGTGGTTGGCCCAGCCTTGGGCTGAGGGTCTGGCCGGCCAGAGTGCAGCATGGAGTGGTGCAAGGCAGGATGAGGCTGCAGGGTTGATTGCGTACTTTTCTTCCAACCATCTGCCTGCCTCAACCATCTGCCTGCTGACTCTCTGGCCAATAGGAGGGTGAAGGAGGGCTGGGCAGACTGGATGTGGTGTGGGAGGGCCCAACTCCAGCTGCCTTGGTGGCTGCAGGGCTCTTGGCTAGGCTGTGGCTGCGTTTGCTAGGAGAGACATGATGCTTATGCTGGTGGCGCTGAGTCTGCAGCAACGGCATGCTTGGTGAACGCCATGTAATGATGATGATGATGATGATGATGATGCCGCATGCATAGGGCGCGGCTCCCCCCGCCTAATATCAGGTATTATATTGTATTATATTTGTCCCGGTCAGTATTAGATATAATATGCATATTAGATGGCGATGTTTGATCCTGGGCGCTGTGAGTGCAGCCGTGCGACCCTAGCGCACTGGTCGCAATTGCAAGCGCGTCACATTGTCACTTCCAGCCGGCAGGCAGGCAGGCCGGCAGCCGCATTGGCAGCCAGTCGGCGATGGCCGCAACCAGAGAACAGAAGTACAATGGCAAGAATACTGACACGTCTGTGGTGATGAAGAAAGTCCAGGAAAGCAAGTTCACCGCAACTTGGGACTTTGAGTTAGTGGAGGGTATCGTCAAATGCCCGCGTGCAGTGAGCTATGAGGGCGCCAGCGCAAAAAATATGAGTCAAACTGAGAGGCAGCATCCGCTGCGATGCACAATATATACGGCACTCGTTGGCAAGCGGCGATGGGGACAATTTTAACCACTTTAACAACTTTATGAAGACTGTCACAGCGGACATCAAATGGCGCAAATGAATAACCTACTGAGATCCCCGCGATTCAAACCCCGGTGGGAACCTGCTCTTGCCGTCTAATATTAGGTGCGTATTAGACACGTATTATATTAGGTCGTCTAATATAGATCTAATATAGATTGACGCACCCTACGCATGCATAGCTACCCTGTAAAACCAACGCATGGGCAGGTACCTTTCAGCATCACTACTGATGTAGCACAAAGGGGACTGATGGAGTGTGGCAGGCTGTTATGGAGGCTGCATTCGTTAAAAGAAGCCGTGAAAAATGAAAACGCGTTTAAAGTCAGACCCTGGTAATGCTATTGCTACACGCCCGATGTGCCGGGAAAACGTGCCGCCACCGATCAGCCGGCCACTCTCACAACATCGCGCAGCGCAAGTGCGCAGTGGAAGTGCTTCGCAATGACGTAGTGGACTCCTTACGATCTCAGGGCAAGTACAGCCGGCGATACGCATTTCTCCCGGCTTAATCAACCCGACATTGTTTCCTCGATGTAGGCGCGCATCTACTCCTACTTCTGTGGAGTCTCACTCGCCAACAACTTGCATGACTTCATTTTGAGCCCATGTTCTTCGTTTTGAGCCCATGTGCACCTTTGTTTGTGCACTTTGCTTTGAAGTGCGTGACAGAAAGTCCCGAACCCCTAGAAGGGGAGGGCGGCCTAGCAGCCTAACGGCTGACGGCTTAAGCGGTGTAAGCCACATCATCATCACTCGCCAACGGTCCTTAAGCTAATATATACCTCTCACCTCGAGGTAAACACTGACATGTGCAAGCATGTGCAGCCTACACTCAGCTTGCTATGTTGCTGTTCATGAGTATGTTGTATGAAGCAGAATGACTCGCCCACCGGGAAGTTATCCAACTCGAGCTACCCCCCAACACCATTGTTGGCAACTGTTGCAGGAGCCCGTTTACCCCATCTCAACCACCACCACCACCACGATCACCACCACCTCCTAGCCCACTGACCCAACCTCAGCCCCCTTGTCCCTCATTAGGGCCTCCATTTGAGCCGGACGACCAGGGACCACTAGTGGCCGCTAACGGGAATACTAGTGACCACTAGTGGACAATAGTTGCCCGACTCAAGTGGTGTTATTAGGCTGTGTGGAGTATACCCAGTGCACATGGACATGGTGCATGAGTGCCTACCACCTACATCATTGCCTGACCCTTGAGGGCTATTGTGTAAGGTTGGCACGACCTGCATGCTCTGATTGTGAGCTGATGACAGCTCAAAAGGGGGTACACATTACTGTGCCACAGCAGGCTGCTGCTGCTGCCACTCCTGGGCCTTGGGAAGCTTGTCTCGCAGCCTCTTGTAGCGCAGGCCAGGGTACTCCTTGCCCTTGGCTGGCAGAGCTGGCCACCAGCAAAGCTCCAGTGGGCGCCACCTGCTCTCACCAATGCGCTGCATGTTCAGCGCTGCATTGCAGTCCCTGTTCAGCCACCTTCCTGGCTGTGGTGCTGGCTTGCCCTTGCCCTTGCCTTCGCCCTTGGCGGGCTGGCTGGGCTCAGCTGCCTGCTCAGCCTCGGTGCGCTTGCTGCGCTTGGCTGGAGGGAGAGTGTGGGTCCTGGCTCTGAGGCTGCTGCCGGTGTGGCTGCCTGGCTGCTGCGTGGGGCCTGTGGGGGCTTGCGAAGGGCCACTACTGGGCACCACATCAGGCCCCGCACTGGCAGGTCACGCTGCTGGCTCCAGGCTGGGCGCAGCAGGCGCAGGTCCGCCTGCCCTGCTGGGGGCTCCCAATCTGCACGCCTGGTGGGCTGCTCATGGTCCAGCTCCTCCTCACACGGCTGCTTGCCACTGACTGTTGAGCTGACCCGGGTGGTGCGGTGCTCATCCACAAGCACCACCTTGCCCCGCCGCTGGTCTTTGCCCCTGGGCCTGTACACCACCTTGCGGCAGGCCCGCAACACAGCATCAGCACCCCAGCCTCCCCCCGTGCCAATGCCAGCTGCGCCAAAGAAGACCACCAGCTGCTTGGCATGTCCATGGCGCTTCATTGACAACTCCGCCATGTCCTTCTCCAACTGCAGCCATGCACACAAGGCACACAGATGGTGGCTGACATGGTGGCACCAGGTTAGGCATGGCACAATCCACTACTCTTTCACGTCATGCCCATCCCACCACCTCTCAGTCCCTCACCCTCAGTCCCACCACCCACCCACCCTCACCTTCTTGATAGGTGCTAGCCACCGCTCGATGTCGCGGCGGGAGTTGTTGAGGCCGCTGGCATGCTTCACCTGGCCCTTGGTCAGCTTCCACCGGGCCAGCTGGTCAGCTACCAGCTGGCCGGACCTTTCGTCCCACACTCCTGAGGCTGCGCTGACTGCCTGGAAGAAGCTGGGGTCCGTGCCCACCCCAATCTGTGTGCCTGGGTTAAACTCACACTCACGCGTCTCAGCTATGCCCCTGCCTATGTGGGAGAGTCCTTCTGCATGGGCCGCTGCTGCTGCTGCAGCTGGGCGGCGGCTTCTGCTGGCAGCTGGGGGTGGGGCTGGAGGAGGGGGGAGGGGGCATGTGTGGTGCACGCACACGCTGACACCGTCTTGCCAGCCAGCGCTCTAGGTTTCCGCGTGTCGCCCCAGGAGGCAACAAAATGTAGCTCTTACTCCTTGTTGCATGGCCGTGCACCCGTGCTCTCCCCTGCGGTTGTGCAACCCCTTGAACGCCTCCCATGTCATGTTTGGCCGCGCCGCCACCCTCATCCAGGAGAAAGCTGCTGCCATGGGCAATATGCGCATGTTCCAGCACCGTGACACCCTGCGTTATACCCTCACCCACAGTGGCAGCTGTAAGCCAGCAGCAAGGCAGTTGCACCAGGGCAGCTTTGTAGGGACTCAAACTCCACAACGCGGCTCCTTGCACCTTAGCGCACGCCCAAAAGTCTACCGGGTGGTATATGTGGGCGTTACAAGGGCAGCCAAGCTCATGGGGGGATGTGGGCGCACCATAGGTGAGAATGTATGCAACCTTGCCCCATGCCACCTGCCTGACATTCACACCCCCAATGATTACACCTTGACTCGCCCCGCTGCTGACTTCCCCTTCTCCATCTGCAAGTCTCCCGCTGACGCTGACCACCTGTTGTTGTGCGATGGTGTTGGCATAGGCTACCACACCTTCTGCCTCACCTCACCGTTGGCTGCTTTTTTGAAGGGAACGTGGCTGTGCCTAGCTGGCCATGCTAAGGGCATCAGCGTGCAGAATGTGCAGCAACGCCTATAGCTGTGCCACGTGCTCTGTTGTGACGAGTGAGATCTGCTTCAGCTCCACAAGCTGAGTGTTGAGCGTGGCAACAGATGCAGCCTAGCTCAGATGGCCCTTGTGCACGGGCGGGGGTGATGCGTGGCACAGTGGCACTGCCTGGTGTGAAGGGACAAGGGCACTCAACAGTTGCTGCATGGGCATGAGCAGGCTGGATGCTGCCATGGTTTGTGCACCCAACACCGCCGGCAAGGCAGCCGCTGAAGCTCTAACTTATCTCTTCTTCTAGCACTGTGGCGAGGGTGGCCATGGTGTGCGCAGGGCCCCACTGCGTTGGGCGCAGCTCCGGATGTTTGATAAAGCAGCGATCCTTACTGTGGCCTTCCTTGCCACAGTGAAGGCAACGGTGGCAAGGAGCACGAGGGGCGGTTGTGTGTGCACGGAGCACAGGGGCAACAATCGCATGTGAGTGTGATGCTTGCATGGCCAAGAATTGCTGAATCTGCTGCCATAGTGCATGGGTGGCAGCATTAATGGCGTGTAGGCTGGAGTGTGTAGCAGGCCAACAAAACTCATTCAACAAGGAACAACATGTTGGGCTGTGGGTAATCTCACTCAGCTACTACAAACATGTTGTAGCATCCTCGATCGCACCCTTGATGACCACAAACCCCAAGTCGATGGCACGTTCCTGGGGCAAACCCCCTGACCACTGGGCACCTCATCAAAACTAACAGCTTGAATGCTTGTGAGGCTAACAGCCTGTGCAAACTACTAGGGCCTACGCATTGTTGCGGGCCCGACCATCAATGCCCCGCCGGTACTCTGCAGCCCGGTGCAGCCTCTGCCTGACCTTGGGCAGCCGGTCATTGACCAGCTTGTAGCCCTGCTGGTACTCCTTGCCAACGGGGGGCAGGGCCTTCAGGTCAGTCCACCTGCACAGCTCCAAGGGGCGCTGCATGCTCTCCCCAATGCGCTGGAAGTTCAGGCAGGGGTTGGTGTCCTGGTAGCAGCGGCTGTGGTGGGGGCCACGCATCAGGTGCTCCTGCACACTTGCATTGGTGAGCAGGTCCATGGCAGCCTTGATCTGTGGCAGCAGGCTGGGGTCTTCGACGTCCAACTGAACTGGGGGGGGCAGCTGGGCTGGGGGGGCTGCACTGCGGGGTGAGCAGCGTGTGGGGAGGCGGGGGTGAGAGTAGGGAGGGCAGGCTGGGTCAGGTGGGGGAGGGGGGCATGGGGCTGGACCTGCTGCTGGGAAGCCTGGTGTGGGCTGGCCTAGGAAGGACTGGAGCAGCATGGTCAGCGACATGACCGCTGCCAGGCAACACTGCATGCTGCCCATGGTCATGCGCTGGTTGGCCTGTTCCACCACTGCGTCGACTTCCTCTGGGCTGAGGTCAGGCTGCGCTGCCTCCACAAGGCCGCGAAAGGCTGCCTTTATAACCTGGCGCCGCTCTGCGATCACTTCCTGCTCACCCTGCCCCTGCCCCTCATCCTCTTGCTGCCCGCTGCTACTGGCACCTGCATTACGTGGGACGGCACAGCACACGCGCAGAACTTGATGCGCGGAGGCGGAATGTCGCGTGGACCACACTACGTCGCGTCGTGAGGGGGGCCTAGCCTTCCGTCGAGCTTAGTGGCTTACCGGCTGCACTCTGTGCGGGGGAGACGGGGCGCTTGCGTTTCCTTTTCGGCGGCATCTCAGGGATTTAGCAACACCATCCAAGCGTGCTAGGGGGGGCATCAGGTCGCCATTCCCCCCGTTGTCCTGGCAGAATCTGAAGCAGTTCTGCAAACCAGCAGCAAAAGTAGCTGTGTAGCCCTGGGCCAGCCTGGAGTGTGTAGCAGGCAGAGCTGTGGCTGATGAGAGTGGCCGTGGGGCTAGAAGCACAGGGTGAGAGGCACTAGCAGTGTTGTGTGACACCATGTGCATGTGTTAATCACACCATTGCAAACCAGGCCGTGTCGGTATGTTTCAGGCTGCAGCGCTGTGTTGAGCTGCTTCACCACACGCTGTGCAGTCTTGACTGCCGTGACGTCACCTCCTTTGTCTTTAGCGACCAGTTCCCCAGTGTTGGCGGTCTTACTCGTTGAGCCACGGGATCTGGCTGTGGACGGTGGTAACTTTAGCAGTCCCACCAGCTCGTTGAAGATTTGTGTGGGAGCGATTGAAGCACGCAGCGTGGCAGCCTCAACAGAGTGTGGCTACCCGCAGAAACCCCTCCTTTCTACGTGGCATGAACATGGCCGCTTGTGTATGAAAGACGTGGCAGCTGTGGGCATCAGGGGCAGTGAAGAAGATGACTGGAGCACCTAGCTTGCTGACGCTACCCTTTTTGGCAAGGCTGGTAGCTGTGGTGACAAGCGTTGGCGCAAAGCTGATGGGGCATCGGCACGGCTACCCTCACCCACATCACCAAGCCGTAGCCTCATGACCTGTGCCTTGAGAAGCACAGGATTAGACAGACCCCGTGGCACAATGTCAAGGAGGAGGTTGATGCAGCGCTCTGTATCTTTGCGATTGGCTTCTGCAGGGGCTGTATGGGCTGCGCTGTAGGCTTGCTCAACGCATCCGTTAGCAATTGCACCATAGGCAACTGCCCGCTGGGGCAGCTTTGCAAGTGCACGGAGAAGCACATCATCATGCATGTCATTATACAGGACTTTGAGGAAGCTGTTGACACACTGCAAGGCACGCTCCAATACATGGGGTACAAGCACACTGCCGGCTGAGGGCAGCTGGTGCTGAATGAAAAAACCTGGCGGGAAAGGGCAGGAGCTGCCATGTGCGGTGAGAGGCCCTCAAGGGCGTCGTCGCCCGGCCGAGGAACGTCCGCAGGATGTGAGCCCTCTTCGTCCTTACACGCAAGGTTGTCCTAGAGCTGAAAGATGCCTTCGACCCGAACCCGACGCGGGCCGCGGAGGCGCTCGGAACGACGAGAAAGCAGCTTGAGATTAGAAGGGTTTCACCAATGACGAGCAGGTTATGCTGCAGGAGCACGGCCATCACTGGACAAGAGCTAAGACACCGCCCCAACAGGACACTGGAAGGCCACACCAGCTGGCTGGAAGCCACGGAGAGGCTGAGTGCCTTGACCCTGGAGCTGGGCTGCTGCTGCTGCCCGCTCTCCTGCCTGTTCTGCAAGCTCTACCCAGGCAGCTGCCAGGGAGCCAGCAGCCAGGCGTGCAGCCTGCCCTGCCGCCACAGCAAATGCTATCAAGGCAGCACCTTAAGCAGCGGCAGGTCAACAGTGATACATAGCAAGGAGCAGCAGACGGGCAAACAGTAGGCATAGGCACACACTGGATGTAATGCTTCTTGACTGCCAGAAGCTGCACATGCTGGCAGGATCAGAGGACTGCTGTTCTCAACCTGCTCAACACCTCCCCAGACATGGGAACGCTCATGTCGTGCTGTAACAACTGATCATCCACAAGCGTACTTTGTAGTCGAAAAGCACCAGGCGACCTGTAGAGCTGCAATGGTGGCCCTGCTCTTAAGCGGAGGGGCCATGCAGCCAGAAGTAGTGTCTTACATTCCCAGGAAAGCCACCACACATAAACCAACACCGAGAGGTCTGGGTGCCTGCAGTACTCAGCTGGCATTGCTACTCAGCCAGCTGCTGAATCTTCAGTCTCCATGACTTGCATAAACAGCTCCAGGCTCTTGCAGCTCCACCACAGCGTATGTCAGTGAGTCCTGTGCACCCAAGGCAGAGTTTGTATGTGGGCAGCATGTGCAGCATGCTGCCATACATGCCTCAGACATCCCTTCCTTGCTCCTGCTACAGGCCACAGTGCTCTGCTGGAAAACTGTCTTCAGGTGGCTGTAGTAACCATGCTGCTACTGCCATGTCTCAGCAGTGTGGACTTTGCCCATGCCGCAGTGTTCCACAGTCTCGCTGCTTCCTCATACCTGCTACAAGTCGTTGAAAGCTTAGACGATTGAGTTGGCTGCACTGGCAATGCGGGGCCAGAGGTCTGCGCACTCCTTGGCAACAGGGCCTGTGATAGCTGACCCTGCGGTTGAAGAAACAATGCAGCGTCCGCTGTCAGCTGGGAAGCAACCTGCCCAGTCTGTGCTGGATGCTGGGTCAACTGACCCTTCATCTCGCCCTTGGGGTTCACAATGACACCAGCGTTGTCCTCAAAGTAGATGAAGGTGCCCTCCTTTCTCCTCCAAGGCTTGCGCTGGCGGATGACGACTGCTGGAGTGACTGCGGCAGACCAACACGGCGGTAGGCTGACGAAGCGGCCCTGCTCCGAGGCTTGGCGGCGGATGTCAAGTGCATAAGCTGCGCTTACCCTTCTTCCGCAGATCGGGCTTTCCCTTCTTCACGCTGGCCATCACCATGTCCCCTGCCGATGCGGCAGGCAGCCTGTTCAGGCGTGCACCCCAGCCCACGACGGAGATGACATACAAGTTCTTAGCGCCGGTGTTGTCGGCGCAATTCATCACTGCTGCCACAGGCAAACCCAGAGCCATACGAAACTTGTTGCCAGAGGCTCCTCCCTGCAAGCGTAGGAGCTAATGCTGCCTGCCTCCTTCCGACAGCCAACAACGGCTCTTGCGCAGCACGCAGCGATGCAAACATTTTTCTTGGTAGCCATATTAGCTTAGCAGCAGGCGTGCTGCACTCCTTGACTAGCCGCTCGCGAAAGGAGGGCGCTGCACTGACCCAACCGCCATGTACAATACGGCCCCCATGCACATGTACTTTGCATCCGAACCGTGGTCTGACTTGTGCCCCACTCGTTGCCTCTCTTACACATGCAGAAATGCCACAAAGTAACATGCACAACCTCCATTACTGCAACTCACATGCCCATTACGCAGCATCACAACTGCACAGGTGGCGATACATGCCAGCTTTGTCATGTAGCACTGCCAAGGCCTTCGTTCTTGGGACGGCGCAGCATGATCAGGGGCTCTGTCCGGCCTTGGCTATGCCTCCCTAATCCCATGCCCTCACTCCACCCCATGCGGAGCATGAGCCTTGATCCCACACCTGTGACCATGACAAACACCCCAGGCTGAAGCACCCCATGCCCATAGTATGACGCAGTGCTGAGGGATGCACCCACAGTCAAGCATTACGATAGCTATGCCACAGTAAGGAAAAGCATCATTTGAGCAACACATGCCGTTGATAGACCACACCAACCCACCTAAAGTGTGGCGCTCAAATGCTGCGTACTGTGAGCTCAGCTGCTGTGGGGCCACACCACCATGCTGGGACGTGTAGCCAGCTGAAGCAGACTGCACATGCTCCTGTTCCTGCTGCTGCTGTTGTTGCGTGTCGCACTGTGGTCGTTGCCACTGCTGTGATCTCTGCTGCTCCCGCCGGGCCAGGGATGCTTGCTCCCTGCGTGCTTCCTTTGCTGCCTTCTTGCTGGCTGCCTGCTCACCATTCAGCAACAGCAGGGGCAGCGGCAAAGCACCAGTTTCGGCAGCAGCAGCAGCAGCAGCAGCAGCAGCAGCAGCAGCAGCAGCAGCAGCAGCAGCAGCAGCAGCAGCAGCAGCAGCAGCAGCAGCAGCAGCAGCAGCAGCAGCAGCAGCAGCAGCAGCAGCAGCAGCAGCAGCAGCAGCAGCAGCAGCAGCAGCAGCAGCAGCAGCAGCAGCAGCAGCAGCAGCAGCAGCAGCAGCAGCAGCAGCAGCAGCAGCAGCAGCAGCAGCAGCAGCAGCAGCAGCAGCAGCAGCAGCAGCAGCAGCAGCAGCAGCAGCAGCAGCAGCAGCAGCAGCAGCAGCAGCAGCAGCAGCAGCAGCAGCAGCAGCAGCAGCAGCAGCAGCAGCAGCAGCAGCAGCAGCAGCAGCAGCAGCAGCAGCAGCAGCAGCAGCAGCAGCAGCAGCAGCAGCAGCAGCAGCAGCAGCAGCAGCAGCAGCAGCAGCAGCAGCAGCAGCAGCAGCAGCAGCAGCAGCAGCAGCAGCAGCAGCAGCAGCAGCAGCAGCAGCAGCAGCAGCAGCAGCAGCAGCAGCAGCAGCAGCAGCAGCAGCAGCAGCAGCAGCAGCAGCAGCAGCAGCAGCAGCAGCAGCAGCAGCAGCAGCAGCAGCAGCAGCAGCAGCAGCAGCAGCAGCAGCAGCAGCAGCAGCAGCAGCAGCAGCAGCAGCAGCAGCAGCAGCAGCAGCAGCAGCAGCAGCAGCAGCAGCAGCAGCAGCAGCAGCAGCAGCAGCAGCAGCAGCAGCAGCAGCAGCAGCAGCAGCAGCAGCAGCAGCAGCAGCAGCAGCAGCAGCAGCAGCAGCAGCAGCAGCAGCAGCAGCAGCAGCAGCAGCAGCAGCAGCAGCAGCAGCAGCAGCAGCAGCAGCAGCAGCAGCAGCAGCAGCAGCAGCAGCAGCAGCAGCAGCAGCAGCAGCAGCAGCAGCAGCAGCAGCAGCAGCAGCAGCAGCAGCAGCAGCAGCAGCAGCAGCAGCAGCAGCAGCAGCAGCAGCAGCAGCAGCAGCAGCAGCAGCAGCAGCAGCAGCAGCAGCAGCAGCAGCAGCAGCAGCAGCAGCAGCAGCAGCAGCAGCAGCAGCAGCAGCAGCAGCAGCAGCAGCAGCAGCAGCAGCAGCAGCAGCAGCAGCAGCAGCAGCAGCAGCAGCAGCAGCAGCAGCAGCAGCAGCAGCAGCAGCAGCAGCAGCAGCAGCAGCAGCAGCAGCAGCAGCAGCAGCAGCAGCAGCAGCAGCAGCAGCAGCAGCAGCAGCAGCAGCAGCAGCAGCAGCAGCAGCAGCAGCAGCAGCAGCAGCAGCAGCAGCAGCAGCAGCAGCAGCAGCAGCAGCAGCAGCAGCAGCAGCAGCAGCAGCAGCAGCAGCAGCAGCAGCAGCAGCAGCAGCAGCAGCAGCAGCAGCAGCAGCAGCAGCAGCAGCAGCAGCAGCAGCAGCAGCAGCAGCAGCAGCAGCAGCAGCAGCAGCAGCAGCAGCAGCAGCAGCAGCAGCAGCAGCAGCACAGCAGGTTGTGGGCATGTTTAGACAACCCAGGGATATAATGAGGTGAAGGGCCAGCATGGAGCAGACGACACGTTGTCCCAATCAAGGCCTGCAGCATGTGGTCAGGCCAGGTCCTAGGAAACAATGATGACCAGGCTGCATCAGCCAACATGTGCGGACATGACAAGCAAAAGCACAGCACAAGGGGTCATGCACGGTAAGAGACAAGATGCACAGGCTCCTTGACTCCAGGGCAAAGTGGCCACTTTGGTTTCCAGCACAAGGGCATCCACTCTATAGCAGTCTTCCTATGGCAAATAAACACCCTTCCACAATTCACATGACACCGCATGACACCAAGCCCAGTCAACAACATTCCAGCACAGATGTAAGGCAGCAACCCACTTGCTTCAGTGGCCATGTCCTCATGGCTTGCACCCACCTTGCTCTGCTGCTTTGTGAAGTTAATGCGAGTGACGCCAGCAGCAATCTGCTCCCAGGCGCTGGCATGGCGGGCTGCACCCTCCTCTCCGGCTGTCGCTCCAGCGCTTGTTCCAGCCCCTGTGCCTGTGCTCATCAGGCCTGGCAGCAGCACTGCACGCTGCTGAGCACCCCTGCCCCCTTTCTTCCTCCCCTGCGCCTCCTGAGATTGGAAGGCCACACCAGCTGGCTGGAAGCCACGGAGAGGCTGAGTGCCTTGACCCTGGAGCTGGGCTGCTGCTGCTGCCCGCTCTCCTGCCTGTTCTGCAAGCTCTACCCAGGCAGCTGCCAGGGAGCCAGCAGCCAGGCGTGCAGCCTGCCCTGCCGCCACAGCAAATGCTATCAAGGCAGCACCTTAAGCAGCGGCAGGTCAACAGTGATACATAGCAAGGAGCAGCAGACGGGCAAACAGTAGGCATAGGCACACACTGGATGTAATGCTTCTTGACTGCCAGAAGCTGCACATGCTGGCAGGATCAGAGGACTGCTGTTCTCAACCTGCTCAACACCTCCCCAGACATGGGAACGCTCATGTCGTGCTGTAACAACTGATCATCCACAAGCGTACTTTGTAGTCGAAAAGCACCAGGCGACCTGTAGAGCTGCAATGGTGGCCCTGCTCTTAAGCGGAGGGGCCATGCAGCCAGAAGTAGTGTCTTACATTCCCAGGAAAGCCACCACACATGAACCAACACCGAGAGGTCTGGGTGCCTGCAGTACCCAGCTGGCATTGCTACTCAGCCGGCTGCTGAATCTTCAGTCTCCATGACTTGCATAAACAGCTCCAGGCTCTTGCAGCTCCACCACAGCGTATGTCAGTGAGTCCTGTGCACCCAAGGCAGAGTTTGTATGTGGGCAGCATGTGCAGCATGCTGCCATACATGCCTCAGACATCCCTTCCTTGCTCCTGCTACAGGCCACAGTGCTCTGCTGGAAAACTGTCTTCAGGTGGCTGTAGTAACCATGCTGCTACTGCCATGTCTCAGCAGTGTGGACTTTGCCCATGCCGCAGTGTTCCACAGTCTCGCTGCTTCCTCATACCTGCTACAAGTCGTTGAAAGCTTAGACGATTGAGTTGGCTGCACTGGCAATGCGGGGCCAGAGGTCTGCGCACTCCTTGGCAACAGGGCCTGTGATAGCTGACCCTGCGGTTGAAGAAACAATGCAGCGTCCGCTGTCAGCTGGGAAGCAACCTGCCCAGTCTGTGCTGGATGCTGGGTCAACTGACCCTTCATCTCGCCCTTGGGGTTCACAATGACACCAGCGTTGTCCTCAAAGTAGATGAAGGTGCCCTCCTTTCTCCTCCAAGGCTTGCGCTGGCGGATGACGACTGCTGGAGTGACTGCGGCAGACCAACACGGCGGTAGGCTGACGAAGCGGCCCTGCTCCGAGGCTTGGCGGCGGATGTCAAGTGCATAAGCTGCGCTTACCCTTCTTCCGCAGATCGGGCTTTCCCTTCTTCACGCTGGCCATCACCATGTCCCCTGCCGATGCGGCAGGCAGCCTGTTCAGGCGTGCACCCCAGCCCACGACGGAGATGACATACAAGTTCTTAGCGCCGGTGTTGTCGGCGCAATTCATCACTGCTGCCACAGGCAAACCCAGAGCCATACGAAACTTGTTGCCAGAGGCTCCTCCCTGCAAGCGTAGGAGCTAATGCTGCCTGCCTCCTTCCGACAGCCAACAACGGCTCTTGCGCAGCACGCAGCGATGCAAACCTTTTTCTTGGTAGCCATATTAGCTTAGCAGCAGGCGTGCTGCACTCCTTGACTAGCCGCTCGCGAAAGGAGGGCGCTGCACTGACCCAACCGCCATGTACAATACGGCCCCCATGCACATGTACTTTGCATCCGAACCGTGGTCTGACTTGTGCCCCACTCGTTGCCTCTCTTACACATGCAGAAATGCCACAAAGTAACATGCACAACCTCCATTACTGCAACTCACATGCCCATTACGCAGCATCACAACTGCACAGGTGGCGATACATGCCAGCTTTGTCATGTAGCACTGCCAAGGCCTTCGTTCTTGGGACGGCGCAGCATGATCAGGGGCTCTGTCCGGCCTTGGCTATGCCTCCCTAGTCCCATGCCCTCACTCCACCCCATGCGGAGCATGAGCCTTGATCCCACACCTGTGACCATGACAAACACCCCAGGCTGAAGCACCCCATGCCCATAGTATGACGCAGTGCTGAGGGATGCACCCACAGTCAAGCATTACGATAGCTATGCCACAGTAAGGAAAAGCATCATTTGAGCAACACATGCCGTTGATAGACCACACCAACCCACCTAAAGTGTGGCGCTCAAATGCTGCGTACTGTGAGCTCAGCTGCTGTGGGGCCACACCACCATGCTGGGACGTGTAGCCAGCTGAAGCAGACTGCACATGCTCCTGTTCCTGCTGCTGCTGTTGTTGCGTGTCGCACTGTGGTCGTTGCCACTGCTGTGATCTCTGCTGCTCCCGCCGGGCCAGGGATGCTTGCTCCCTGCGTGCTTCCTTTGCTGCCTTCTTGCTGGCTGCCTGCTCACCATTCAGCAACGGCAGGGGGCAGCGGCAAAGCACCAGTTTCGGCAGCAGCAGCAGCAGCAGCAGCAGCAGCAGCAGCAGCAGCAGCAGCAGCAGCAGCAGCAGCAGCAGCAGCAGCAGCAGCAGCAGCAGCAGCAGCAGCAGCAGCAGCAGCAGCAGCAGCAGCAGCAGCAGCAGCAGCAGCAGCAGCAGCAGCAGCAGCAGCAGCAGCAGCAGCAGCAGCAGCAGCAGCAGCAGCAGCAGCAGCAGCAGCAGCAGCAGCAGCAGCAGCAGCAGCAGCAGCAGCAGCAGCAGCAGCAGCAGCAGCAGCAGCAGCAGCAGCAGCAGCAGCAGCAGCAGCAGCAGCAGCAGCAGCAGCAGCAGCAGCAGCAGCAGCAGCAGCAGCAGCAGCAGCAGCAGCAGCAGCAGCAGCAGCAGCAGCAGCAGCAGCAGCAGCAGCAGCAGCAGCAGCAGCAGCAGCAGCAGCAGCAGCAGCAGCAGCAGCAGCAGCAGCAGCAGCAGCAGCAGCAGCAGCAGCAGCAGCAGCAGCAGCAGCAGCAGCAGCAGCAGCAGCAGCAGCAGCAGCAGCAGCAGCAGCAGCAGCAGCAGCAGCAGCAGCAGCAGCAGCAGCAGCAGCAGCAGCAGCAGCAGCAGCAGCAGCAGCAGCAGCAGCAGCAGCAGCAGCAGCAGCAGCAGCAGCAGCAGCAGCAGCAGCAGCAGCAGCAGCAGCAGCAGCAGCAGCAGCAGCAGCAGCAGCAGCAGCAGCAGCAGCAGCAGCAGCAGCAGCAGCAGCAGCAGCAGCAGCAGCAGCAGCAGCAGCAGCAGCAGCAGCAGCAGCAGCAGCAGCAGCAGCAGCAGCAGCAGCAGCAGCAGCAGCAGCAGCAGCAGCAGCAGCAGCAGCAGCAGCAGCAGCAGCAGCAGCAGCAGCAGCAGCAGCAGCAGCAGCAGCAGCAGCAGCAGCAGCAGCAGCAGCAGCAGCAGCAGCAGCAGCAGCAGCAGCAGCAGCAGCAGCAGCAGCAGCAGCAGCAGCAGCACAGCAGGTTGTGGGCATGTTTAGACAACCCAGGGATATAATGAGGTGAAGGGCCAGCATGGAGCAGACGACACGTTGTCCCAATCAAGGCCTGCAGCATGTGGTCAGGCCAGGTCCTAGGAAACAATGATGACCAGGCTGCATCAGCCAACATGTGCGGACATGACAAGCAAAAGCACAGCACAAGGGGTCATGCACGGTAAGAGACAAGATGCACAGGCTCCTTGACTCCAGGGCAAAGTGGCCACTTTGGTTTCCAGCACAAGGGCATCCACTCTATAGCAGTCTTCCTATGGCAAATAAACACCCTTCCACAATTCACATGACACCGCATGACACCAAGCCCAGTCAACAACATTCCAGCACAGATGTAAGGCAGCAACCCACTTGCTTCAGTGGCCATGTCCTCATGGCTTGCACCCACCTTGCTCTGCTGCTTTGTGAAGTTAATGCGAGTGACGCCAGCAGCAATCTGCTCCCAGGCGCTGGCATGGCGGGCTGCACCCTCCTCTCCGGCTGTCGCTCCAGCGCTTGTTCCAGCCCCTGTGCCTGTGCTCATCAGGCCTGGCAGCAGCACTGCACGCTGCTGAGCACCCCTGCCCCCTTTCTTCCTCCCCTGCGCCTCCTGAGATTGGAAGGCCACACCAGCTGGCTGGAAGCCACGGAGAGGCTGAGTGCCTTGACCCTGGAGCTGGGCTGCTGCTGCTGCCCGCTCTCCTGCCTGTTCTGCAAGCTCTACCCAGGCAGCTGCCAGGGAGCCAGCAGCCAGGCGTGCAGCCTGCCCTGCCGCCACAGCAGCCGCCGACAAAGCAGCAGTCTGTGCTTGTATAGGTTTGGCCTGGTGGCTGCTGTGTAGACTGCAGCTTGGCCCTGATGTGGCTGTCGGCACCAGGAGCTGCTGATGCTGGGCGGCTTGCTGAGGTGCCTGACAAGCCTGTGAGGGGTGTGGGCGATGAGGATAGCAACCCAAAGTGAACAGGGGCTCGCCCAGCAGCTGCCGCCCAGGCCTACAGGTGAGCAGGCCGGCCATCTGGCTGGATAGCTGTGTTGCACTCATCCGAGCAGGACCAACAGACAAGGTGTGAGAAGCAACTGACAAACACACAGCAATGCTCAGTTTCACTTCTGGTTGTGGTTGGGAAGACGTGTTGGAATTCAGCATGAAAGCAACTGAATTGACAGGTTTGGGCAGGTGTGGGAATGCAAACCAACAGCACAGTATGCCAGTAAAGGAGCTGAGGAGAACATAGGTGGGATGATGATGAGGAGGGTACAGGAGGATGCTTAAGAAGCAACTGATGCCTGTAGTGCCCATCACACATCTCTCATGTGTGACACACATCACACATGACATGTCATGATGTATGTATGTTATGCTGTCTGCCTTGCTCCCTGCCAGCAGTGCCACCTGAGGCTACCCTGACTGAGGCCCCATAGGAGCAGAGGAGGAGGCCCTGGCTTCCCCTGCAGCCCCAGCCCCATCTCCCACCTGGAAGCGAATCCCAGCCCTTGATGGGCAGGCGCACTCCAATCCCCATCCTCATCATCTTCTCCCTGCTCCTCCTCCTCTTCCTCCTCCGCTTCAACAGCCGCCTCTGTCACCTCTTCATGCAAACTGCCCACAGCTGCTCCCTCTTCCTCACAATCTCCCTCAGCCACTGCCTGTTGCCTTGCTGCTCCCTTCTGCTGCTGCTGCTGAGGACCTACCCTTGCTGCAACACTTGCACCCACACCCCCTCCGTTCCCTGCCACCGCTGACTGACCAGCAGCCTGGGCCATCGCACTGGCCCTGGCGCTGTGCACTGCGCTTGGCACTGGAGGCGGTACCACCACCACACGGTCCGGGTGGCCAGCCTCCTCCCCCTCGTTTACACGTCCACGAGACACAAAGGCGACTGGTGCCTGCAGGCCAGGGCTGGCTGCGAGGGGTAGCAGCAGGGGGGCGGTAGGGGAGGAGCCAGGCGCCAGCCGGTACCCGGCCGACTGCAGCAGCAACAGCTCCCGGGCACGGGCTGCGCGGCTGCCCTTCACATGGATGGCACCCTCGGGCAGGGGCCTGCAGGGCAGCGGAAGGTGCAGGGAAGGTGGGCGGAAGGAAGGTGCAGGGAAGGTGGGCGGAAGGTGGATGCAGGGAAGGTGGGCGGAAGGTGGGTGCAGGGAAGGTGGGCGGAAGGTGGATGCAGGGAAGGTGGGCGGAAGGTGGGTGCAGGGAGGCCCAGCTGCAGCCCCAAGGTGTCCAGGTGTGGCCAAGGGCTAGCAGTAGGCCCAGTAGCAGTTAGGCGGTCAGGTAGCTGGGTTGCTGACAGTTGAGCTGAACACCCGGCCGTCCTCTATGCAGCTAGATAGGGATCTACCAGCGTTCTTTTGATGTTTGCCCAGATGCATGGTTTATAGCGTTCAGCTGACCATGGCTCAGATCAACAAGTCAGCAATAATGACGTATAGCTACAGGTCAAAAGGCTCACAGCCTGGCTTGGGGGCTTCAGCAGCTGCGCTTTCAGAGAGCTGCGGCACCAAAGAGGCAGGTGGGGCAGTGTGCAAGAGGAGCAGGTCGGGTGTAGTCTGCTCTTCAGGCCGCCGACCTGGGCTGAGAGGGTGCTGGGCGCCAAGGCTCTGGTGCAGGGGGCCGCATCTCCATGCCAGCTGGCCCCAGTCCCACCCCTTCAGCCGCCCCCTTGCGCTGCCTGCCCTGCTCTTGGGACACAATGGCAGCGACCTGAGGCAGGCAAGGAGGAGGAAGAAGAAGAGGAAGCACAAGTCAGGCGGACGGATGTGCATCCAGGCAGGGGCCTCTGTCTGAAGCATGGCCCTTGGGAAGGGCGAATATGTAGGAAGGACAGGGATTGCAAGAGGGACCGGCAGGAGATGCAGGAGGGAAACAACGACTGGACCTGACTGACCAGCCTTTCTTGCCTCCTGCTTCCCAGAGCTACACTGGAATGGGGTTGGACATCTCCTGTCCTCCCTACCAACCTCCTGCCACTGTGCCACCTGCTGTGTTGACTGCCTGGTCAACCCATCTGCTGCCCTCGTCTACCCTGTTGCCCTATTGGCCCGTTGAACTGCCCATACCTTGGATGCAATGTCTGATGTTGCTGTCACTCCTTGGTCGGGGCGGGTGACCACCACCTTGGCCTTGCCCTTCCCCGCCTTGCCCTGCACGCCTGCTTTGAGTCCCCATGCGTGAGCTAGCTTTAGCACGACACCCTGTGGTCAAGTCACCAACCAGGCAGGCTGGTAGGAAGGCAGGGCAGGAGGGCAGGCAGGCAGGAGGGCAGGCAGGCAGAGGGCAGGCAGGCAGGAGGGCAGACAGGCAGAGGGCAGGCAGGCAGAGGGCAGGCAGGCAGAGGGCAGGCAGGCAGGCAGGCAGGCAGGCAGGCAGGCAGGCAGGCAGGCAGGCAGGCAGGCAGGCAGGCAGGCAGGCAGGCAGGCAGGCAGGCAGGCAGGCAGGCAGGCAGGCAGGCAGGCAGGCAGGCAGGCAGGCAGGCAGGCAGGCAGGCAGGCAGGCAGGCAGGCAGGCAGGCAGGCAGGCAGGCAGGCAAGCAGGCAGAGGGCAGGCAGGCAGGAGGGCAGGCAGGAAGGCAGGCAGGGGAGGCAGAGCAGGTAGGTGGGCGGGTTGGTGACAAGACCACCCCTTGTCCCCCAACGTCTGTGTTCTTTCTGCAGGCTAAGGCCAGTATGTAGCCCGAGGCGTGGCAGTGCTCACCTGGCTGTGCTTTTCAGCTGGCTCAAAGGCAAACATGTCCTCATGTTGATCCACAAACTCTTGCAGTCGGGCAGCAGCAGCAACAACATCAAAGCCGCGCGCGGCCTCGCGAGCCGCTCTTTTTGCCTGCAAGCCATTACATCACCGTCATCACCATCATAGTCACATGGCTTTCATCACTCCAGCTCTGCACTTCTAGCACACGCGTGCAGACAGGCATTGCACAGGACACTACAAAGGCTGCTGGTGTGCAGGCAGCATGGACACTGCCAGGTAGCACATGGGCAAGAGGCTATCCTGTGAAAAGGAAGCGGGGTGACAGGTTCAGCTGCTGACAGAGTCTACAACCCAGCCTGCAAGCATGATGCGACACAGTGAAGAGCGACAATGCTGAAAGGGTGAGGTGCAGCGAAATGCTGTTGCCCAGGGGCAACCTTCCAGGAGTCACCGTTTTCTTCTCTGCCTTCAGCCGGGCCTTCTCTCCAGGCAGCAGCTTCCCTCCCTGAGCACCCTTGACCACGCTCTTCTGCTTGGGTTGGCTGCTAGGTGTGCCCCGGCGGGCAGCAACTGCATGACAGCAACTGCACAGGAGCAACTGCACGGCAGCAACGGCACGACAGCAGCTGCACGACAGCAACTGCACGGCAGCAGCTGCACGGCAGCAGCTGCACCGCGAGTTTGCATCCCTCACATGCTGATTGTGCATCATGTGCCGCCCGCATCTTGTGCGCTCACTTTCGCTTGCCCGGAAATGTTAGTTGCTGCCCACACACACACATATGCATGCATCACTCGCTCAAGCACATGCGCTATCGCCAGCTCGTGCCATGTGTGGTGCAAGTGTTTAAATTACATCAACATGGTTCAACATGTTGAATCATGTCACTGACTCAAGCACATCTCCAAGGCCCCCCTCCCATGCTTCACCCTATGCTCATGTCTTGTGTGTTAATCGTACAGCCAGGCAAGTTTACAAGTTGCTGCACAGAGTCAGACCTCTGCTTCAGGAACCTGCCATGAGCTATGAGCTTGCAAGAGCACCTACTGCCTCTACCCCACACATGCATGGAAGCATTACGAAGACCACTCAGGAGAGGCACACAGACCCACCCTTGACAACAGAGCAGCTGCTGCGGCGGCCCTGATCCATCAATAACCCTCATCTCATCCCATGCCTGCCCGCCTGCCTGTCACACTCAGGCCGCCCACCTGCCTTTCGAGCTTCATCCGCTGCGCGCATCTGGAAGGGAAAGGCCAGCCGCACAGGCAGTGTCTGCACCTCCTCCACAATTGTTCCGTCAGGCAGGGGCCGGGCCAGGACTTGCTCCACTAGCCTGGACCCTGCTGAGGGCCCTAGCCATGGCCTCTGCCTCCCTGACCTTCCCTCTGCCAGCTGTCCCGCTGATGTGCCGGGTCCTGCTGATCTGAAGCCAATTGTGGCGCTGCCTGCCCCATTAGGTCCAGGGCTGCTGAGCAAGCTGCCGCTACTGCTGGAGCTGTCACTGTGGCTGCTGCTGCTGGTGGAGGAACCTAGAGACGCGTCAGTGTCAGAGTCGGCATGCGAAGAGGTGGCAGGGCTTGAGGGTGAAGGGCTGTGGGGCAGGCCTGCAGGAAGAAGCACCCCAGATCAATCCCTCACCTTTGACCCAGCCCCCCCAGGCTGGCTCATGCAGCAGAGCTGGCGGTGCATTTGGACAGGAACATGGCACATGGAGTGTGGTGCTCTGCACAAAAGGGCATGCATGTACCCAGCTGCTGCTGCTGTTGCTTCTATGTCATCCAAAGCTGGGTGATCCCCTGGCTATCTTCCTTGTAGTCCCAGTGTCACCCTCTGGGGGAGGGGCTGTGCGGTGCAAGCGTGGCTACCTGAGCAGGCAATGTCCAAGAAGGCCCCGTCCAGGGTACTGCCCACAGGGCAGTGGCTGGAGGCCACAAATGCTGTTGCCTGCAGGGCAGTGCTCGACCTCCGTCAACGCACCACACACGACTAGAGCATTCTTGATGAAGGTGGTAATGGTGGTGATGAAGGGTGTGGCTGCTGCCATTGTTGCCCACTGATGTGGGCCTGTGCACTAATTCAGTAGCAAATGTACACCCCCAAGCCTGTCCTGGCTTCACAGCCACTCTACCTTTATGCACTCAGCCTTGCACTCGGTGTTGCAGTGCAAATGCAACCTACCTTGTCAGCGACACCCCCCTCCTCATCGCTCAGGTTCTCAATATAGTCCTGACACGCTGAATCATCGCTCTCCGAGTCCCCGCTAATGGTCGTTGCATGATGCCCAGGAGCGGTCCGATGTGCTCGGAGTCTCACTTTCACTTTCACGTTTGCTGGCTTATAGCGTGGCATGAGGTACAGTCACAAGCTTTCGTAGCTTGGAAACTAAACCCCAGTTTGGAAACTTTGACGGTAAAGAACCTCTCTTGCATGTGAC
Source organism: Haematococcus lacustris (assembly GCA_030144725.1). NCBI lineage: Eukaryota > Viridiplantae > Chlorophyta > Chlorophyceae > Chlamydomonadales > Haematococcaceae > Haematococcus > Haematococcus lacustris. The sequence goes on from JASKMD010000019.1 coordinate 3,637,344, forward strand.
CGGGTTTTGCCTGAGCTGAGGATTATGCGTTTTATTGGGCTCTTGTGCACCTCAGGCAGCATCAAAGTTACCTCAGGCGTGCCTCAAACCACTGAGCTGTGGCAATGGGCTGGCCGTCCAGCCATGCCAAGCTGGGCGGGCCAGGCCAAGAGTGCATGTGTGTGCCCGACAAGGCCTTGTTGCGCAAGTGGCGGCGTAAGTTACAGCGGTAGCCAGCTACAGCAAGACAAACAACATGCAACAAAGGGGATGTGTGTGAGGCACACACACCAGATGGGCTGAGCTGAAGTGGGAACCAGGCACACTTGCAACAGCCTTGGGCTCTCAGCCCGTGTTTATTCAAAACTCTTGCTTCTTTTGGAGTAGCATAAAGGCTATATAGGGGTCTAAAGTTGAAGGACATAGGCTTAGCGTAGCATACCGTTTCCTCCACTGCAACTGCAATGGCTGTATTCGCCATTCTCCGCGTTGAAACGCTTAGGGCATTAGAACGTCCATCTTACATGCATAGCAATAGTTCGTGGGATCACTGTGTTGACAAGGTAATGACAAATCTGTCAATGCAACGAAACCTGAGGCTTGGCGCTGATACCATTTCTTGAAGGAACATCGAGATTTGAACAAATAAGGCATAGGCTCCTGCATACTGTCTCACATGATACAACACTAATTGCACTCTAATTTGCCATTATTCACACTTTTCTTGATTTTCTATTGCAAGCACGCCAGGCTCCACTGTATGCGTACAAGAGCCAAACCAGCCTGCTGTAGCATTAGGCCGCAGGCAGGTAGGTACAGCCTTTGAGCACTGTACAGCAACTGATTGGCAGCCAGCGACACCCTCGTGCCGAGCTGTGGGCAGTCGTGAGTGTGATGATACAGCAACATGCCCAATGCGCCCATGCAGGTCGCGACCAATGCCAGGTAAGGCAGCACCAGACAAGCATGTGAGGCCGCCACGACCGTGATAAGCCACATGCATCCTGGAGTGTGCGGGCGCCCTCCTTAGCCTACCATGCGCGCCCAGCAGCGCCCAGTGCAGCTAAAGCCCGGCTCCGGCCACCACTGAGCCCAGACAGCTCCGGTGCCGCTACAGGGCGCCTACCAGCGCCCCGAATACCAGCAGCGCGGCGCAGCCGCTCAACGCAGCGGTCGCGATGTTTGCCTTTATGCTGCTGGCCCCGGAGGTGCGGGGCGGGGGCGGCGGGGACCATGCGGTGACGTCCTTGCGCAACACCTGGCTCAGGTCAAGGCCGGGTTTCACCTTTCGGTCGGCTTGCAGTAACCCCCTGCGGCAAAATCGCACAGCACACCGGCGACTCTCACGGGGACGTCAGGCCGATGTGGTAACACAACACAGCATGGCAAGGCGGCACGCTGCGCCACGCTCCGCTTGTTATTATACCCGGCTGGCGGCAGTGCGCAGCTGGACAGTGCCACCCAGACCGTATGTTCCAGATCTGACCTGAAGACAATCCATGTGCTTTCCATGTCGACCCCACCATCCCTCCCAATTCCCTCAAATTCCCGTTATGGTTGGCCTCATTCCGATTGGATGGCAACCACCCGTGTGGGGTTTGTAGTCATCAAGAGTACACCCGCTTACCACAGGTTGACACCTTGACACGTCTTGCATGGATTTCCTGACATGAGTGTGTGGTGGCGCTGGCAGCATGTTCTGTACTCAGCTGCCTGCTGCCCTCTCTCTGCCAAGCGATTGGCCACCCGACACTGACAACTGGTGGCTGCGCATTTGCAAATGATGTTCCACACACCATAAGGGATGCAGTCCCATGCTTGTCCTCACTCCCTCCAACCCGCTCCCCACTCTCACTCCCAACGTCTCACATCCCACCTCACACCCCCTGCAACCCCACACCCCACCCCTCACCCCACTCACCAGTAGTAGTCGTAGGTGCAGGTTGTGTTGCAGTTGCCCAAGGCGCCTTGGAGGGCAGAGCAGAAGCAGGGCGCGTGGGTGACCTTCCAGGCCGCGTCGAAAGACTCAAAGTGCCACACCTTAATGCCTGCAGCCTCACGCATACACGCACACACACACACATGGACAGGCCGCACACTGCCTACCCTTGCTTGCCTCTGCCGAAGAAAGGGAGGAAGGCACAAGGGGGAGGAGCAGCAGGACTTTTGTTGTCACTGGGGTGGCAGGGCTGTGCCAGCGGCTCTGACAGGGGCTTACTCTGGCCATTGCCCCATGTGCCAACTCCACCCCCAGGCCTTTGCCTGGCCCTTGCCTGGCCCTTGCCTGGCCCTTGCCTGGCCCTTGCCTAGCCCCTGCCTGGCCCCTGCCCCTGAGGCTCACCTGCTCTGTTGAAATCCTCGGTGGAGCGTGTGAGGAACGTCTGTGATCAGAGTGACAAAAGCAACAGTACAGTGTGGGGCCAGCAGGCCGCAGGGCATGGTGCTCCTGTCGGACACAAATGAGGAATCTAAACAAACCATAAAGGCTGGGAAAAAAACAGTGAAAGGGTGGGAAGGCACCTGTGCATTAGGCAGGGAGGGCACTGCCAGCAGCCTGCCGGATGCAGGGAAGCCGAAGGGAGCGGAGTTGCAGCAAGGCTCGCCCTGGGTAGGCCACCCAACCTCTGTGATCTCTACTGGCTTGCCCAGCAGGGTGGCCAGGCCAGCCACTCTGCACACAGAGGCCAGGCAGCGGCAAGGTTGCAGCAACTGCACAAGGTTCGACTTGTGGGCAGGCAAGGCCAGCAGCTGGGGAGCTGATTTTGTTACTGCCATCAGCACAGGCCCCCAAAAGGTGCACAGTAGCTGAGCAAGATGCTGAGCATCCTCTAAGGTGCAAGTGTCATGAAAGCCTGCGGCCTGCACATCAATTCCCAGAATGCCAACCCAACTGGCGGAGTCAAAGGTGTGCGGCACTGGCTGGGCAGGCTGGCCTTGCCCTGTCATCCTGTAAGGGGACCCCCCTGTCAGCTGCCTTCACCCGCCTCCCACCCCAACTGCCAAAGGCTCAGTGGCTGCTGTGTGCACCCTACCCCCTACCCCTACCCCACCCCTACCCCACCCCTACTCCACCCCTACTCCACCCCTACCCCGCCCCTACCCCGCCCCTACCCCACCCTCTGACTCTTCACCCAAACCTGACCCCTTCCCACCTTCCAATAGCCCACTGCGTGCTGTTGTAGCAGCCGGTGATATTCAGGCCGTCACAGGTAACTGGCAAGCCATCGAAGTAGGGGTGGGTGTTCAAACCGATGAAGTCCACCAGACCCAGCAGTACCTGGACTGCCATGTTGGGGCCACTGGCAGCCAGCAGCCGCCCCGGCCGCTGCACCTGGCCCAGCCCCCCTTGCATCAGGTGCCTGCTGCCAGTATCAACTCTGGGGCCAGCCGGGGACGCTCCCAGGGCTGCAAGTGCCTGTTGTGGGTGGTGCGAGGGGCTGGCGCCTGCCTGCATCAGCAGCCTGGTGCCTGGCCGAGTGCTGCTGCTGTTGATGCTGCGGTTGGTGTTGACCAGGTATGCGGCGGCGGCAGCCATGGACGGCCAGGAACCGTCCCACACAGCTGGGATGTCGACATAGGTCATGGGAATGGGAATGTTCCGGAGCAGTACACGGGTCCTGCGGTGGGTCAATGGCAGAGGTGGGTATGATGGCCAAATGTCACATGTCGCATCCTTCTTCTGTCTTGTGCCATCCTCTCTAGGGGCAGGGGCAGGGGGGGGGGCGGGGGCAGGGGCGGGGGTGGGGGCAGCGGGGGCAGGGGCAGGGGCGGGCAGGGGCAGGGGCAGCGGGGGCAGGGGCAGGGGCAGGGGCAGGGGCAGGGGCAGGGGCAGGGGCAGGGGCAGGGGCAGGGGCAGGGGCAGGGGCAGGGCACTAGCAAGCCACCCCACCTGCCCAAGTAGTCAGCCACGATTGCCAGGTTTGAACCATGTACTGAGATGGCCTCGTTGCCAACTGCCACTGACTCAATCACGCCAGTCGGGCCAAACTCCCGCACCAGTGCAGAAAACTCCACAAACTCTCTGTAACAGGGCAGGAGGGCAGCACACATGGCACTGCAGGCACTGCCTCCAATCTACGACCTGACAAGGCAAGGTGGGGGGCACAGAAACAGAACTGTCAGGTCTGGGCGGTGTGGCAGGGGTTTGTGGAAAGGCAGGGGTGTAGTGCCCAGGGAGGAACAGGAGGGGTGAGGCACATCAGGTAATGCACAGCCCGGGGTGGGCATGAGTTGAGGGTTAGGAGCGGCCACTGGAAACAGCGTAACCGGGCGTCAGGGCCAAAGTAGCAATGTGATGCTCAAGTCCTGGGCAGGTCCCTGCACTGCCTCAGCTGCCGGCTGCATGTAGTTGCACAACAGCATCTATCAGGGGCTGTGCAGTGCACTATTTGGTGGGGATTACATGGTTTTGGGTGGTGAATGTTTGTGATGTCAGGGACAGGTGCCCTGCTGCCTCTCACTCTTCGTTCTTGGCGTTGTCGCCTGTGATCCATGCCCCCAGCATAACTGACATGGAGTTTTGCAGGCACCATTGGAGTACCACCCGTGTGTTGCTGCATGCTACCTGCAGTATGGACAGGGAAGACCAGGTGGAATGAGGCCTCACGCAAGCACATGCCCTCATGCAAGCTTCACTAGCGCTAGCCGGTGGACTTACTGAGTACAGCCGGATCCTCCTGGACAACCGGCTGACCACTTGAAGGTCTCTGATGACCTCGCTATCTTCCAAACTGCAGTGCGGTGCATAGCAACAGCTACCGCTGCTGCGCCGTCCAGCAACGCCATCGCTGTGGCAGCGCTACTGGTGCGGTTCCTTCTGGCCGGTCCCGTGTTCGGCGCTCACCATAAAAGCGCAGTCGTGCTGAAAGGCGAGTATGCGACCCCATATAACGGAGACTGCGGGTCTACTTGCCCGCGCGTTAAAGCCAGCAGCGCCAACATAAGAGCTAGGCGAGTGACACCGGCCAAAGCCATTCTTGGCTGCGCACACACGCTGCTGTGCAAGCCTTTGCCAGGGCACTACGACGTAAGCGGTGCGCTGCTATATTCTGTGAGGAGGCCTAGGGTTGCGGAGTAGTACGATACCTTCACCAAGCACAAGCACGACTCAGACTGCCCGTGAAACAACGCCATAGGGGAACACCTTACACTTCAGCTCACTCTAAACCTTCAGCTCTGTCAAAACGGTGGCTCCCCGTGTAGCGGTGCTCACAGACAACCCGATCAAACACGGGGTGCTTGAGCAACAAGCTCGTCTCATTTGTCGTCCCCGAGGCACACACCCAAAGGCCACCGACGTCGATTTCATTCCTCTGGGGAGCTTGCCGACTGTCTGCGGGTATGATGGCTTGGTGTACAGGGGCCTAAGCTGGCATTGGGACAGTAAACAGTAAAAAAGGCGACCAGGCCAATGTTACCTCCCGCGTCCCATGCAAAACTTATGAAACGCAGCCCGGAGTGCGTAGCGGAGTCTGTAACAAAGCCGTAAGCAAGCCTGCGCTATGGATCAAGAGTACGATGCCATTGTGTTGGGCACGGGTCTCAAAGAATGCATCATCAGCGGATTGCTGTCCGTGGCCGGGATGAAGGCAGGCGGCAAAGCCGTCCAAGGCCTCAAAACCTACAGTTCCGATCACTAACTCGAACCCAGCTACGTCTGCAGGTCCTTCACATGGATCGCAACAATTACTATGGGGGCGAATCGGCGTCGCTGAGCCTAACGCAGGTCGGTGTCGGGTTGTTGACGGGCCGTGCGAGCCCCCTGCGTGACATATAGCCCAGTCCCTTTCGCCATGCAGCTATACGAGCGCTTTCGGCCAGGCCAGGCACCTCCCAAGGAGTTGGGGCCCAACCGCGATTGGAACGTGGACCTTGTGCCCAAATTTATGATGGCCAACGGCAAGCTTGTCCGGGTGCTACTGCACACTGGAGTTGTGAAATACCTGGAGTTTAAAGCAGTGGACGGGAGCTATGTGCTGAGCAAAGGCAAAATCCACAAGGTGCCTGCTTCAGACATGGAGGCCCTGAAATCCCCCCTCATGGGCCTGTTTGAGAAGCGGCGAGCTAGAAATTTTTTCCAGTGAGTACAACCATCAGCCGTGTTACCTGCAGCACCAGCAGTAGCAGCAGCCATTGCAGCGGCGGCAAGAGCAGCAGTGGCAGCAGCAGTGGCAGCAGCAGTGGCAGCAGCAGTGGTGATGGCAACAAGGGAAGTGCCCTAGCGCTGGTGGCAGTTGAAATGGCAGTGCTTGGCAGCAGTTGTAGCGGCAGCTTATGAAAGCAGTATCTAGGTTTCCCCTTCTGAGCTGTGAGGGGTGGGAATGTGAGGGAGGACGACTTGCGAGGGGCTGTCTGGAACTAAAGAAACGGTGCGTGTGGGGTGCAGGTATGTCCAGGAGTGGGATGCAAAGGACCCTCGCACTTACAAGGGCTATGATGTTACACGCATGACCATGGCTGAGCTGTACAAGCAGTACGACCTGAATGAGGACACCACAGACTTCATTGGCCACTCCATCGCCCTGCACAGGTGGGTGTGAGCTGCCAGCTGTGCGCACCATGGCCAGCAGCCGTGGTGGCAGGTGCCCATGATGCCTTTGTCCGGCTGGGCGAGTGGCCAGGCATCTTGGCAGGTCAAGAGAATACTCGCAGGAGGAGTGCTGGGAAGGAAAAGCAGAGGGTCTTTGAACTGTCCATGAGCCAGGCATCCAAGCAGCCTGACTGTGAAAAGCCACAGCCGTGACGTCTCAGGCCCAGGCGCAAGGCCCAGTGGGCAGGCTTGCCCCGCAGGGATGATGGCTGTCAGCGGGGCCTAATGTGCCAGCATCAGCAACACCCCTCTCACCCCTGCTCTACCTCGTTCACCTCCTCTTCCTCCTCGTCATCACCACCATCACCATCATCATTCCCTCACCCTTACCTCCCCAGACTCCTAGTTGACATTGCGGCAGGGGCAGGGGTTGGGAACCCGTTGGTGGGTTTAGAGCAGGGCTAGGGCAAGAGGTGGGTTGAGGCAGGTCATAGCCATAGGTCACTGTGTGAAAGCTGCAGCGTCACCGCAAGTGCTGCGATGGCCACTGCACTGCAGGGATGACTCCTACCTATCTCAGCCAGCCATTCTCACCATCCAGAAGATGAAGCTGTACCACGAATCTCTCTTCAGGTGGGCCCTTGCTCTCATTGCCTCAGCTGCACACACCTCCGCCCTCCTACGTGCTGACCCAGCTCCTGAATAAGCACGCCGCAGGCAAAGCACCAGCCAGGGGCGCTCTGTGTCAGTGTCAGATTCTTGGAGGCCATGCCAGTGTTACAGCAGACTGACGTCACGTGTTGACCATTTCTTGTCCACAACTTTGCAGTCAACACTGCCCCAGCCCCTAATGACAGCACCACCCACATGTGTCCTCCTACTGACTGCTGTGAGCAGGCAAAGCTGCCACAATACTTGTACGCACAACTTGAACACTGCTGCCAGCTATGGTAGTCAAGATGTGATCTCCCTCCTTGTTTCTTTTACTCCATCACCGATGCTTGTTGTTGCTTGATGCTGGGTTGCAGGTACGAAGGGCTGGCAGCACCCTACCTTTATCCGCGCTATGGCCTAGGCGAGCTGCCTCAGGCCTTTGCTCGCCTCAGCGCAGTGTATGGGGGGACCTACATGCTCAGCAAGCCTGATGCTGAGGTGAGTGGGCCCAGGCAGGGCAAGGGTGAGTAAGGCTGGGTCAGCGAACCCCGGGCCTACCCCAGCCCTGACACCCAGCCCCACCACCCAGCCCCCAGCCCCAGCCCCCAGCCCCAGCCCCCAGCCCCGCCCCAGGCCCCAGCCCCAGCAGTTCCAGCAACAGCTGGTGCAGTGGCTACCATGTGTGAAGCTAAGCCGAGTTGAGTTGGAAAGGATGGTTCTTGGGCGCTAACATGGCATGGCATAGGGTGCTAGGCTTCAAAGGGACTGCAGCAGCAGATCAAGGCCTGGCATGCTGCAGGTGGTGTATGACGAGAGCGGGAAAGCGGTGGGTGTGAAGAGTGAGGGAGAGACTGCCAAGGCAAAGTTTGTGGTGGGCGACCCCAGCTACTTCCCTGAGAGGACCAAGGTGGTGGGCAAGGTGGTGCGTGCCATCGCCATCATGGTGGGTCACTGAGGGGTAGGCAGGCGGAGGCAGCAGGCAGCAGGCGGTGGCAGCAGGCAGCAGGCAGCAGGCAGCAGGCTGTTGCTGAAGGCAGCAGGCGGTGACAGCAGGCAGCAGGCTGCAGGCTGTTGCTGAAGGCAGCAGGGGAAAGAGCATCATCTTCACTCCTACCACCCATGATGCTGTAAGTCTGCCAAACTGTGGGGTGTCTTGTGCGTCTGAGCTGACTGCAAGGCTCAGTGGCATCACCTTGCCCTCATCATGCTGCTGCACTGCCTGTCACAACAACGCCACAGCCACTTACCAGGCTACCAGCAGGGTTCTTCTGTGGAGGCCTCCCCTCGATGACAACAGGCCTGGGACCACACAGCTCTAAACACTAGCACCCTTAGAGCCTGGTGCAATCTGCACAATGTCTGCGCAGCAGCCATGCTGTGGGCTGCTCCTGTGTGCCGTCCCTGCTCCCTTACTTCACTGCGCAATGCAAGCCCTCATCCCTTCACCCCCTGCCACTCCCGCCTCTGCCTGCCTGCCCCAGAGTCACCCCATCCCGGACACCAACAACGCGGCAAGCGCTCAGATCATCCTGCCTCAGAAGCAGATCGGGCGCCGGTCTGACATGTACGTGTTCTGCTGCTCCTATGCCCACAATGTGGCCGCTAATGGGAAGTGGCTGGCATTCGTGAGCACCACTGTGGAGACAGCGAACCCAGAGGCCGAGCTGGCACCGGGGCTGGCTCTGCTGGGGCCTGTGGATGAGAAGTTTGTGGAAGTGCGGGAAGTGTATGAGCCTCTGGAGGATGGGAGCAGGTGGGGACGTAAGGGGGAGGGCAGGCAGGCTGGGCAGGGGCAGGGGCGGAGGGATGGGGGGTGTAAAGGTGGAAGGGTCGAAGGGCAGGGGCAGAGGGGAGACGATGCCAACAGCCAGCTGCCAAGGCGTGAGGATCCGGTTCTTCTATCTTTGCCTGGCTCATGTGTGCACAGCAAGGTCGCGAGGCTGCCGCTGTGTGCCACTCAACACAGGGACAAGGCGTTCATCAGCAAGGGCTACGATGCCACCACCCATTTTGAGACCACGGTTGAGGATGTGCTGTGCATGTACAAGCGCATTACAGGCAAGTGCTGAGGGTGAGAGTAGAGGGAGGTGGGCTGCTGACAATCCAGGTGCTCGCTGGAGGCGATGGAGGTATGAGTTTCTTTGATAAGCCTTGCACCTTGTGATGGCTGGTTGGTGTGCGATGCCGCAGCCTGCTTGCCCTGAAGCTCCCAGACCCCAGGCTGCTGGTTGGGTATGCAAGGCCCCTGCCTGCCTGGCCACCAGTCAGTCAGCCCACACCCCTGTTCTCATCTCCCTGCTAGCCTTCCTGCCTTCGGACGTGATGTCTATTGGAGGGAGAGCACTTGATTGGACAATATGGGACATGACAAACTGCTGAATTACTCATCAGTCATCATCGGCAGGGAAGCTGGTGAGGTCTTCATCCAGGTGCCTGCCTCACCCCCCCTCTAATGTGCTGCCTGTTAGAAGCCTGTTGTGCTGCCTCACCCCCCCTCTAATGTGCTGCCACTGGCTGCAGGCAAAGACCTGGACCTGACACAGGAGCCAGTGAACCTAGAGCAACAGCAGTGATAGTCAATCCTGGGCCTGGCTGCCTGTACTCACATGGAAGCACATGCAGCACAACCTCCTTGATAATTCTTTCAATGCTGCTGTGCCGGTGGACGTCCCAGCCAGGAATATTAAGGACCTACGGTCTGGCTACTGAAGCAGTTGCAGGGCAGGGCCTGTACTCACAGCCTTTGTGCAAGATTGTGCAAGATTGTGTAATGGATTGTGTAATGGATCTCATTTTCGCCCCACTCCGGTTGCCGGCACTCCGGTTGAATGGCGACCTGATGCCCCCCCTAGCACGCTTGGATGGTGTTGCTAAATCCCTGAGATGCCGCCGAAAAGGAAACGCAAGCGCCCCGTCTCCCCCGCACAGAGTGCAGCCGGTAAGCCACTAAGCTCGACGGAAGGCTAGGCCCCCCTCATGACGCGACGCAGTGTGGTCCACGCGACATTCCGCCTCCGCGCATCAAGTTCTGCGCGTGTGCTGTGCCGTCCCACGTAATGCAGGTGCCAGTGGCAGCGGGCAGCAAGAGGATGAGGGGCAGGGGCAGGGTGAGCAGGAAGTGATCGCAGAGCGGCGCCAGGTTATCAAGGCAGCCTTTCGCGGCCTTGTGGAGGCAGCGCAGCCTGACCTCAGCCCAGAGGAAGTCGACGCAGTGGTGGCACAGGCCAACCAGCGCATGACCATGGGCAGCATGCAGTGTTGCCTGGCAGCGGTCATGTCGCTGACCATGCTGCTCCAGTCCTTCCTAGGCCAGCCCACACCAGGCTTCCCAGCAGCAGGTCCAGCCCCATGCCCCCCTCCCCCACCTGACCCAGCCTGCCCTCCCTACTCTCACCCCCGCCTCCCCACACGCTGCTCACCCCGCAGTGCAGCCCCCCCAGCCCAGCTGCCCCCCCTAGTTCAGTTGGACGTCGAAGACCCCAGCCTGCTGCCACAGATCAAGGCTGCCATGGACCTGCTCACCAATGCAAGTGTGCAGGAGCACCTGATGCGTGGCCCCCACCACAGCCGCATCAGGCTGCTGCCCGGTGAGGTGGCCGTGTTTGAGCAGCCCAGCAGTGCCTGGCCAGTTGCCAAGCTTCAGGAGCTGGACCAGGTGCACCTGCAAGGCGACAACAACTCCCTAAATGCCAACGCAACCAAAATCACCACAAGCATCACGGAGTACTACCGGCACCCGCAACGCTTCATCAGCTGATGGGCCGAGGCAGTCGGGGTGGTGGCAGGAGGTTTCAGCAAGGAGGCACAGAAGCACTTCCCCCAACTGGTGCTAGGTAGGCTTGACTACAGCCAGCCAGACCGGGAGCACAAGTGGCGTTTGCCACCCAATAGTGTGCTACGGCAGGATGGGTGGCGGGAAGAGGTAGTCTGGCACAGGGGGCTGCTGGGGCTGCCGGCTGAGTGGGAGGCGGGAGTAGAGTCGATAGGGAAGGGGGGTGCAGGCTGCCTGCCCATAGAGAACAGGGTGCGGTACGTCCTGTTTCTGAACCGCTGCCTAGAGGCCTGGCAGATAGCCCCCCATGCCCAACCCCATGGCAACAGCCGCCGCCACCGCACCTGCCCGCTCCCCTTCACCATGCTCCCTATGGTGGGGGTGCGGGCCAGGCACATTGTCATCGATGACAGGGTGTTGCGTGGCCTGCTGGCTGACCTGGGTCAGGACACCCTGACACGGGCCAGGTTTGAGGCTGACAGCCTGCCCCACTGGCAGCGGTTCATCCAGTACAGCCAGCTGCAGAACAGTGGGTGGGACTTTGCCCGTAGGGTAGAGACGGATGGGGTTAGCATTAGTGTTCACTTTGTGCGCAGCCAGGCAGTCCATGAGCCAGTGGAGCTGCCCTTCATAGGGCGTGAGCTCACAGCCACGAGCGACTACAGCCCAGCCACACACATAGCTGTGGGGGTGGACCCCGGTGTCACCCAGGCCATCAAGGCTGCGCATGCACAGCGGGACCTAGTCACAGGTCAGGTGGTCAGGCAGTGGGAGTGGAAGCTGACTAAGGGGCAGCTTAAGCATGACAGCGGGCTTACCAAAGCCAAACAGGACACAGCCCGTTGGTCAACTGCCATCCAACCACAGCTGCAGCAGCTGGCAGCTGCCACCCCAGCTGGCACCACCCTGGATGGCCTCCACGCCCACATCCTGGCCCTCAAGGCCACCTGGGACCCGCTGTTGGAGGAGTACCTCAAGCCACGCTGGCGCCGGCAGCGGTTGGCGCTGCACCATGCCCAGGAGCGCGTCATTGAGGGCTTCTGCAAGAAGGTATGACCTGACCTGACCTGACCTGACCTGACCTGACCTGACCTTATACCTGACCTGACCTGACCTGACCTGAGCTGCCATGAACCCTGACCTGACCTGACCTGACCTGACCTGACCTGACCTGACCTGACCTGACCTGACCTGACCTGACCTGACCTGACCTGACCTGACCTGACCTGACCTGACCTGACCTGACCTGACCTGACCTGACCTGACCTGACCTGACCTGACCTGACCTGACCTGACCTGACCTGACCTGACCTGACCTGACCTGACCTGACCTGACCTGACCTGACCTGACCTGACCTGACCTGACCTGACCTGACCTGACCTGACCTGACCTGACCTGACCTGACCTGACCTGACCTGACCTGACCTGACCTGACCTGACCTGACCTGACCTGACCTGACCTGACCTGACCTGACCTGACCTGACCTGACCTGACCTGACCTGACCTGACCTGACCTGACCTGACCTGACCTGACCTGACCTGACCTGACCTGACCTGACCTGACCTGACCTGACCTGACCTGACCTGACCTGACCTGACCTGACCTGACCTGACCTGACCTGACCTGACCTGACCTGACCTGACCTGACCTGACCTGACCTGACCTGACCTGACCTGACCTGACCTGACCTGACCTGACCTGACCTGACCTGACCTGACCTGACCTGACCTGACCTGACCTGACCTGACCTGACCTGACCTGACCTGACCTGACCTGACCTGACCTGACCTGACCTGACCTGACCTGACCTGACCTGACCTGACCTGACCTGACCTGACCTGACCTGACCTGACCTGACCTGACCTGACCTGACCTGACCTGACCTGACCTGACCTGACCTGACCTGACCTGACCTGACCTGACCTGACCTGACCTGACCTGACCTGACCTGACCTGACCTGACCTGACCTGACCTGACCTGACCTGACCTGACCTGACCTGACCTGACCTGACCTGACCTGACCTGACCTGACCTGACCTGACCTGACCTGACCTGACCTGACCTGACCTGACCTGACCTGACCTGACCTGACCTGACCTGACCTGACCTGACCTGACCTGACCTGACCTGACCTGACCTGACCTGACCTGACCTGACCTGACCTGACCTGACCTGACCTGACCTGACCTGACCTGACCTGACCTGACCTGACCTGACCTGACCTGACCTGACCTGACCTGACCTGACCTGACCTGACCTGACCTGACCTGACCTGACCTGACCTGACCTGACCTGACCTGACCTGACCTGACCTGACCTGACCTGACCTGACCTGACCTGACCTGACCTGACCTGACCTGACCTGACCTGACCTGACCTGACCTGACCTGACCTGACCTGACCTGACCTGACCTGACCTGACCTGACCTGACCTGACCTGACCTGACCTGACCTGACCTGACCTGACCTGACCTGACCTGACCTGACCTGACCTGACCTGACCTGACCTGACCTGACCTGACCTGACCTGACCTGACCTGACCTGACCTGACCTGACCTGACCTGACCTGACCTGACCTGACCTGACCTGACCTGACCTGACCTGACCTGACCTGACCTGACCTGACCTGACCTGACCTGACCTGACCTGACCTGACCTGACCTGACCTGACCTGACCTGACCTGACCTGACCTGACCTGACCTGACCTGACCTGACCTGACCTGACCTGACCTGACCTGACCTGACCTGACCTGACCTGACCTGACCTGACCTGACCTGACCTGACCTGACCTGACCTGACCTGACCTGACCTGACCTGACCTGACCTGACCTGACCTGACCTGACCTGACCTGACCTGACCTGACCTGACCTGACCTGACCTGACCTGACCTGACCTGACCTGACCTGACCTGACCTGACCTGACCTGACCTGACCTGACCTGACCTGACCTGACCTGACCTGACCTGACCTGACCTGACCTGACCTGACCTGACCTGACCTGACCTGACCTGACCTGACCTGACCTGACCTGACCTGACCTGACCTGACCTGACCTGACCTGACCTGACCTGACCTGACCTGACCTGACCTGACCTGACCTGACCTGACCTGACCTGACCTGACCTGACCTGACCTGACCTGACCTGACCTGACCTGACCTGACCTGACCTGACCTGACCTGACCTGACCTGACCTGACCTGACCTGACCTGACCTGACCTGACCTGACCTGACCTGACCTGACCTGACCTGACCTGACCTGACCTGACCTGACCTGACCTGACCTGACCTGACCTGACCTGACCTGACCTGACCTGACCTGACCTGACCTGACCTGACCTGACCTGACCTGACCTGACCTGACCTGACCTGACCTGACCTGACCTGACCTGACCTGACCTGACCTGACCTGACCTGACCTGACCTGACCTGACCTGACCTGACCTGACCTGACCTGACCTGACCTGACCTGACCTGACCTGACCTGACCTGACCTGACCTGACCTGACCTGACCTGACCTGACCTGACCTGACCTGACCTGACCTGACCTGACCTGACCTGACCTGACCTGACCTGACCTGACCTGACCTGACCTGACCTGACCTGACCTGACCTGACCTGACCTGACCTGACCTGACCTGACCTGACCTGACCTGACCTGACCTGACCTGACCTGACCTGACCTGACCTGACCTGACCTGACCTGACCTGACCTGACCTGACCTGACCTGACCTGACCTGACCTGACCTGACCTGACCTGACCTGACCTGACCTGACCTGACCTGACCTGACCTGACCTGACCTGACCTGACCTGACCTGACCTGACCTGACCTGACCTGACCTGACCTGACCTGACCTGACCTGACCTGACCTGACCTGACCTGACCTGACCTGACCTGACCTGACCTGACCTGACCTGACCTGACCTGACCTGACCTGACCTGACCTGACCTGACCTGACCTGACCTGACCTGACCTGACCTGACCTGACCTGACCTGACCTGACCTGACCTGACCTGACCTGACCTGACCTGACCTGACCTGACCTGACCTGACCTGACCTGACCTGACCTGTGAGCAGGTGGTGAATGGGATGAAGTGGGTGTCACGCCAGCACTACCACCAAGAGATGGGGGTGGCGGTGTTCCTGGGAGCGGGCAACTTCAGCCAGGGTGGGTGGAAGGCTGGGGCGGTGCGGGAGGGGTTTCGCAGGGTGGTGCAGCAGCCCAGCAGGCCCAGCGCAGATCCCAGGCCTGACAGGCTGGTGATTGTGGATGAGTTCCGCACCAGCCGTGTAAGCTCGTCGGTGCACGCCCGCCAGCCTTGTGAGCTGCACCTGCCAGATGACCGCCCTAGGCCCGCAGACTGGGTACCCCCAGCAAGCCAGGTCAACCACCGGCTATTGCGCCCAGCCTGGAGCGTGCGTCACGCTAAGTGTGTGCGGGGCCTGAAGTGGTGCCATGAGGTGCCGCCCCCTCCCCCTCCCCCTCCCCCTCCCCCAGCCCCCCTTGCTCAGGACTCCCCTGCCCCAGCCCAGGAGCCACCACCTCCCCCTCCCCCTGCCCAGGACCAGCCCCCTGCCCAGCCCCCACCTGGCCCAGTGCCACCACCCCAGGCCCCTTCATGGGGCAGGTGGCTAGACCGGGACACCAACCCCTGCCTGAACTTCCAGCGCATTGGGGAGAGCATGCAGCGCCCCTTGGAGCTGTGCAGGTGGACTGACCTGAAGGCCCTGCCCCCCGTTGGCAAGGAGTACCAGCAGGGCTACAAGCTGGTCAATGACCGGCTGCCCAAGGTCAGGCAGAGGCTGCACCGGGCTGCAGAGTACCGGCGGGGCATTGATGGTCGGGCCCGCAACAATGCGTAGGCCCTAGTAGTTTGCACAGGCTGTTAGCCTCACAAGCATTCAAGCTGTTAGTTTTGATGAGGTGCCCAGTGGTCAGGGGGTTTGCCCCAGGAACGTGCCATCGACTTGGGGTTTGTGGTCATCAAGGGTGCGACCGAGGATGCTACAACGTGTTTGTAGTAGCTGAGTGAGATTACCCACAGCCCAACATGTTGTTCCTTGTTGAATGAGTTTTGTTGGCCTGCACTGCAAGATCAGAGTTGTGGGCAAGTCGCAGGTTGGACTACAAGGATGTATATGGGTGAGACAGGGACTTGAGGCGGTTTGCATTGCAGTGGTGCGCACTTGATCATATGCATATTGTTATAAGGAAGGCTGATGATCGTCTCTTCCAAATGGCCAACAAGTACGGTGGAGCAGGCATGCCAAGCTGAAGCAGAGCCATTGCTGTCTTGACACGCGTGTGGTGGCGCTGGAGCAGAAGAAGAGTCGTCATCCCTTGACATGGCAGTTACAGGTTGGGGAATACCACATATACAGCAATCATCAGGTTTCACGCTGGACTAGATCACGTCATGATCATATCAAAGCCCGGCAACATCATTCTGCGACAGAGGGCTTGGATCTGCTCACCAAGAGGTAGCTCTACAGCTGAAACCTACCCAAGCGGCTACCCACCTATCCCTGCACGCGTCATCTGTATCACGACATAGACTGT
Organism: Haematococcus lacustris; assembly: GCA_030144725.1. Lineage (NCBI taxonomy): Eukaryota > Viridiplantae > Chlorophyta > Chlorophyceae > Chlamydomonadales > Haematococcaceae > Haematococcus > Haematococcus lacustris. The sequence continues at coordinate 3,653,852 of JASKMD010000019.1, forward strand.
AGCTGGTTCGTAACGCAGCTGGGACAGGGCCTACTAAGCTGGGCCACTGCTCTACCTACCCTTTGCGCCGCCACTACAATAAGGAATGTCCTCAAGAGCCCGGTAAGCAAGGCTCTAAGCTAAAGCCAAGCTCTGCGGCTAGACGTGCTATCTGTGTGAATCAGGGAGCTGACCTATCCATACTGCTTGCTTGTGCCAGGCCAGCTTGTTCAAGCCAGGCAAGCAGCACAGCTGTACTAACAGTACACAGCGAAGGTCAATGCGCATAGAATCAGTGAGGGGAACAATTCCAGCTCCAGTCTGTGCTGTGGTCGAGCTGGCCTGTTGCATGCCTGCCCATCATGTCGACTGTCACATGCTAACGGCAAGCATGCTGATATTTCACCGGTTGGCATAGTTCTTCCACTGCAGGGTCGCCCAGGTGCTGCAGAAGAAGAAGATGAAGAAGAGGGCTACAAACCTGCACAGGTCCAGCCACAACACATCAGGTTCTATTAGAGAACAAGAGAAATGTCCATTGTCAATGTCATGCTGCTCACCGCTGGTACGTATGCGTGCACTAAAGAACCCGAATCTATGAACTGAGAACCCATTCAACTCTATGAACCGTGGACTCCCACAAGCATGACCTCCTGACCAAGCTCCAGCAGCTAAGCAGCACCAATCGGAATCCAATCCCCTCAACCCACAGCCAGGCAGGTGGTGTGACTGCGATGCTTATACAGCAGTGGGGAGAGCAAGTGGTGCCCAGTTATGGTGGCATGGGCTTCCTAGGCTGCACACCAATGCTACAAAGAACTTGGGCCTACACTGCATAGGACTGCGGGACCTCCCATGCAAGGGCTTGCATGGACAGCATGTGGCACATGTTGCAGCTGGCATGCAGGATTGGCAGCCATTTGCATCAACAATCAATTGCATCAGCAGAAGATGCAGAGTGTGACACACAGCTGATGCTCACCCAACATTCGTCCACTTGCTCCGCACACCATCAAATCCAAAGTACTCCAGTACTGTCATGCCCCCTGCACATGTACGTACTCACATCACTTGATGCAAGCCACACCGCCATGTCACATGGTGCCCACAGCGTAAAACACACAGCCCCAGCCCATTCAGTCAGTGCATTGAACTGCAGTGAATGAAAGACGGGGGTTCACTTCTTACCAATGTACATGACGTCATTATGTTCAAACTGGTTGATCATGGTGGCACCCCAAGCATAGCGGGCAAAGTTGATGTACGAGTACCTGCAAGCATAGGACAGGAGCATGAGCCTCTTGATTCGACCATCAATATGTGCTTTCATGCGTGAGGCTCTGGACATGCATCTTGTCTGGCAGTCGTTCGCAAAGTCGAGACACCCACCACTTCCACCACGGAGGCAGGTCGTCAAGGCGAATTAAGAAGCCAGCAAAGAAGAGCAGGGTGACCGCATCTGAGGCAAGGGCAGGGGCAGTAAAAGGTTTAGTGGTCTCATGGATTGCCACACCCTGACATCCATAACACCAACGATGGAAGATGCATGACATTATTATCTTTGTGGTCCGAACACCACCAGCCCCCATTATGGTTGCCTTCTTACCATGCATGTGACACCTAGCATACCCTGCCAGCCAGGTAACTGGTGAGTTGTTCGACAGTGACAGGCTGCGACAGAAGTTGCTGTAGGTGACAGCGAGGACAAAGTTGCAACAGGTAGTGTAGCTATGCTTACAAATGGGAAGGATCGCGTTTGCAGCATCCATGTTGGGTGCAAAAGCAGCCACAAAGTACGCCTGTAGGGCAGGGCACACGAGCCTCTGGAGATTGCAGCACCACAAGCTTAGTGAGTCGAGTTGACAACAAGGCGTTGGTTCAAGGCACAGCATGCATTTGGTGCATGTGTAGAGCTTACCAAGGAGATCCCCACGCTAACACCGCAGAAATAGGAAATCCAAAATACTGCGAACAAGGCAAGCACACAACAAAGGTAAACGGACGGCCTCATATGACTTGTCAGTGCCATTGCTTGCGGCTGTGTTGTAGCACAAGTTGCATTCAGTGGGTTGCCCATTGTCGGCCAATGCCATAGAGGAGTAGGTACACTTACAGATCCATTCGCCCTGCATGCAAGGCAAACACAACACACTGAACATCACCTACTGAGCAATGATGGTCAAGTTGTGATGTGCCGCTACAACCAAATGTTGCTTCTGCTGTGAATCTAAGGAGTGCCTCGTGAAGCCAGAAATGGAGAGGTCATGTCGGGCAACTCTGTCAATCCTCACACCTGCAGCTTGATGCCGTAGAAAACGAACGCTGAGATGAAGCAGGAGGCTACGAAGTTGATCATGAGCTCATCCAGCATTTTGCTTGTAAGATCTGCAACGGCAAATCAAGGGACCATGAAGATGGCAACTGTGGGCAGCACGCTAGTGAAGGAAACATGTGCGCTTGCTAGGACAGCACGCATGCTCGACAGGAGATGATGGTCCCCAGGCACTCACACAAGGAAGCAACATCCCACAGTGACCCCTATAACTACGGCCAGGGTCGAGGATGGGGAAAAGTCCTTTCATCCCATCTTTACAAGTGAAATGGGTTGAAGGCAGTGTTGAGGGGCAGTGTTGAGGGGCAGGGTGTGGTGAGTTGCAGCAAGACGCAACAATGGGGCCTGATTGCTGAGTGGAAGGCGCGCACATGTGATGACGAGGTACAGGCCTGCAAGCAAGAGGAAGACACACCACAAAGAGTCATAGTGATGTTTTATACATGTTGTGAAAGCGTCGGCCCCTGCTTGCTCATCTTCTTGCTATAGAAGTGTGCTTGTGATAGGCGGCATTGGCACTCCCATGATATCTGCACAGTCGTCTCACCGTCAGCTCGCTCTCTGATGAACAGGGACCGCTCCAGCACCAGGGACGGGATGTCTACAAAACAAGCAGATACCAGCAATACCGTGCCTTTAAGCTGCACTTGAGTTGCCATAGCAGCCATGATCACAACAGGTAGTTGTGCTTGGGGTACACTTTTGAGGGACACTGGCTATTGTCTGTGGATGAATAGAGCACCATGGTGGCACTCTTGACACGTGAAGAGACACGGAAAACGACAAGAGATCGGCATAATCCATTTGATCGGAAGGAAGGAGAACAGCAGGTGGTGAAGACGTACATGATGCAGCGACGAAACCCGTCGTGGCGTTCCACATGAAGAGGATGGCAGCGATGTTGATGATGTTGTCCACACTGCAGTGCAGCAAACGTTGCATCACGTGTGCTACTTCCATGCAGCAAGCAGCATGAGTCATGGCAGGTGATAGAACGGTGAGGAGCCTGATGCGGTGCTCTCTTGTGACCCAGGAATTCAGAAAGTTTGTGTGATCTAGTTGCAAGTACGGTGTTAAACCCCTGCTAGTATCCCACCCCATCTGTTCAGTGCAAGTATCAGTGTTCAGGGCCCTCCCCCCACCCCTCACCCTAGGTTGCAGCGAGCCTACACCCCCCCTGCCCTGCAGCTAGGCTGGGTTGCCGATAGGGTGCACCAGAAGGGATTTCCTGGAGGGCTGAGACCACCAAACACCACCCCTAGTGACGGAACCGCTGGGCTGATGAGGGTCATATAGCCATTAGGTCGTCAACTATGCCATTTGCTCATCAACCGCAACCTCAGTGTGTGCATCCAATGCTTCTGGCCCCAACTACTGTTACAGTCATGCTATGCGGCGGAAGCATCAGGCACCTGCTTGGGTTCAACAAACCCACACCCAAGTGCGGATGTCAGGACAGGAGTCAAGAAATGTGTGACCCAAAGTGGCTAAAACAGTTTCTCAGGGTTATAACAGTGTAACATTGTGGCATCCACCTGTATTCGCGGCCCACATTCAGGTACAAAGTCATGACCAGCAGGCCAATGATCATCTTGTCCAGGATGCGGGGTGCGAGGAAGGCCGGATCCCGGTAGTTGCGGCTTGTCCTACAGTAACAGAAGCAAGGCCCCAGCTTGTATTGACAGGCACCCTGGCACGTCATCCTCACCACCCTAACACAAATCCTGACAGCTTTGATGGGGAGCCCAATGCTCCTTGACAAGTCCTGCATGGATGCCTCCACTGAGTGTGTGATGGCGATGAAAAGTACAACTAGTGGTCTAATTGTATCAATTGCATCTTGCTAATCTGCAAAGCACCACCTCTGGTAAAGGGACCTCGTTCTGCCTTTGCGCTGGTGCTTTCTGCCTGCTGGGCTGATCAGGGTGGGAGCACTGCACCTGGATCTATATATGTCTGGCATACCCGCCCGCCTGCATCCACCTGTACTTGACTAGCGTCTTGATGCCCCACCACATGGGGGTGACGGTGGAGCTAGTCACCTGGTACAACAGCGGCGACAACTGCACACTGTGCTGCTATGCTACCCAGTACATATAGATGATGACAAAGCAAGACGACAAGCAGGCGGGAGCGCTAGGCAAGGACATTGGACACCAGGGTGAGGAGAGGCAAAACAACAAAGACTTGCCTTCAGCTCCTGCAGCACTGACTCAGGCACATCCTCGATGTTGGATAACTGGTCGTTGAGGCGTTGCTTGACATACATGGCTTGCTGGCTCGCCTGCATACATAGAACACGCCCTCACATTAATGCTGCATCCATGCAGATCTGATTGTGGGATTGAGTACACACCTCATAAGCATCTGCAAGAGCTCCACCCCTGCCAAATCGATCTGCCTCTGTGATGATGTCAACCAGGAACTCTGCGCTGTTATCCCTGCACATCACGACTCCTTGAAAAGTAGCCGTGCAGACCCAAGGTGCTTGAAAAGGTCAATCCGCATCAGCCAGCAACAGACAAGCTGAGCACAAGCTGTGCCATGGCATCTATTGTTTGCTAAGCTTAGCGAAGGTATAACTCACCCTTCTTTGTGCTCCTTCCCGCTCAAGCCAGATGCCTGGAAGAAGGGAACTGCCTCTCGGCCTACATGGTGTGAGGGAGTGGCAGGCAATGATTGGCTGTGACAACCATGCATTTTCAGCAGGAAGATGAGGCCCAATCCAAGGAATGGGAGTCCTAGGCAGTGCCGCACACCAGCCGCAAGGTTAGCAAGACGCCCAGGGGTGGCGACCAGCTAAGGGGCAAGGTAGTGCTAGTGGTAGCACCCGGGTCAGCTCAGCAGTGAACGGCGGCCAGCTGTGTAGACTGGAGCTACAGCAGCAGCTGCGCAGTGACCAACCCCAGCCAGAGGGATGGGTGCTCCCAAATGAGCAGGTGCACCACCAGTTGCTTACATCATAGCATGTATTTTCAAGCCAACATCTATCGCCACACCCTCGCAAGGGGGTGGGAGTAGGAAATTAGGTATTGGTGCCGGCTCTGTTTTCAGTATTGGTATGGACAGTTCAAACTACAGATGACGCATCTCCTAGTTGTAGGGGAACTATGCTCTGAACCAAGCCTTCCATGCGCCAGAGCTGCCCTTCCATTCAAATGTCAGAGCATGCACATAGCAGGCACATGCATTGGTGTTGACAAGGGCCACTAAGCAGCATGTCCAGCATCAGAAGGCAAGGAAAGCTCCACACAGCAGCATCAAGTAGTGGGAGTGGGCAAAGAGGACAGCCAAGGCTGTGGGCAAGGAAGCGGCATGGCCAGCTTACCAAGGCCATTCCAAACCAGGCGCCCTCCCACCAGCATTGTGACCTCATCAAACAGCGAGAAGGTGTAGGCAGTCGGGGAATGGATGGTGGAGACGCAGGTGATGCCACTCTCACGGACCAGGCCTTTCACCAGCGTCATGACCTCATTGGAAGTGAAGGAGTCCAAGCCTGCTCAACATGGCAGTGAGTGCACATGCGCACCAAACATAAGCATTGATCGGTCTAGTCTACAAATATTTTTACCAGTGTCTACTCTGGCTTACTTACTGACCTGTTGTAGGCTCGTCCAAGAAGAGAATCCGAGGGTCGGTAATCAGGGCAATGCCAATGTTCACACGCTGCATGCAAGCATGCGCATGATTATGGTAACATGTGTAGGTCATGATATAAGCCAGCAGCTACAGCAGGCCATGTCCAACCTTAGCCTGTCCGCCGCTGATTCCACGAACGAGGGCGCTGCCGATCTTCACGTTTCTGCAGGTCAAGTACATCCAACTCAGCTTCCTTCAATCACAATGAACCTAGCACTTGTGGCACAAGAGTGTGACATGTCACAGTGAGATTCACTAGAAAGCACCCTGTAACACACGTCACCTGCACACATTAAGGTTGAGCCTCTCCATTAGCGCTTCCACCTCCTCTTGCTTGCGGGAAAGCGATTCGTGCATGGGCCGCTTCAGCTCAGCTGTATACATCTGTACCCTCATCACATCACAAACTCGTTAGCCCGGACATTGAACCAGTCTAGCACTCCAGCCACTTACAAGCATCTCATGCACAGTCAGGATGCCCAGCAATGTGTCAAATTGCTCGACATAGCCGGTGAAGCGACGCAGGTACTTCAAAGTGGGGGCTATGCCTGCACAATCAAGCAACATGGATTACAATTTTCATGAGCTGGCAACCAACCATTACAGCTTTGACAAGCACGGTAGTCACCTCCAAACAGTATTGTTCCCTCCGCAGTCCCCACTGTTTTCCTGCCAGCCAACACATCCAGCAATGTGGTCTTCCCAGACCCACTGGGACCCATCTGCGCATAGGCTCGATGTAATAAGCTCAGGTCAGCAAGAGCCCAGGCCAGCCACATTACTGGGCCTTCTAAGTGTCACTCAGCACGCACCAAAGCGCTCATGCGTCCAGGCTCAAACAATGTGCTCACGCCCTTCAGCAAATACAGAGGTTTGCCCTTGTTCTCGCCTTTGCGAGAGTCCTTCACATAGTAGGACACATCCTACGCACACCACCGCGATGACAGGATCATGGGTCATGGGTGGCTTGCACGTGCAAGCTTTGTCAGTGCCATGCGCAAGCTGGCCCGAAGGCCGTGTCAACGGAGGACGTTTATAACTAGTCGGACTACCGTGGGTTGAGATGACAACCCCTCCGTCATCGGCAATAATAATTAAAACAACAGATACAATTACCTGCAGCGTGATGCAAACGCTCTTGCTCCCGAGAGCTTTAGTAAGGCTAGGCTTCAGCTCGTGCGTGTCGGTCATCCCGCCCTCCGAGGCCACACGAGGTACAACCATAGCTCAGAGCTAGGTTGGAAGGGTTACCCCGCGCGATACAACGAAGGCAGGCTGTGGCTCATACCAAAACTCACACATCCATCCTTTTAAATGTGGCGTAAACGAATGTCATTTGAGAATGTGACGTTATCGTGCCTGATATTAATGCGACACCCCCCTATTCCATTGCTAGTCAACTACAAAGCTGAATCGTGCGGTGCGGTGCGACAGCCGCATATCCGAGGATGTTGCTGTTTTGTGGCGGGCTCGCAAACAGGAGTCGCATTTCGGATTGTGCCTCAGGTCACCCCCGCCATTGGCGGCACCCCCATGGCTGAAGAGATGACTTCTAACTCATTTCTGCACGGATGAGGCCGCCGATTAGTGCGATGAGCTGCTGATGGCGTAGCGAGTGTGCAGCCAGCCTAAACGGTTTGCCGGGTGGCTGGCCCCAACCTGCGACGTGTTCTTGAGCCTCTCAGACACTCTTATGGACTGCTACAGGCAGCCAGAACCCAGCACGACGTGAATTTCGCATCCTCACAATTTCGCATCCTTTTAAATGTGGCGTAACAACCCTCCCGGTTACTCCTTGCCGACTTTCGGCAATATTATTGGTACCAAAAACAGCAAGCCCCCGCAAGCACCCCGTCTGTAGTGCTTGTCCACGCTAGAGGCCTGTAGGTACGGCATCGCAGGCGAGAGCGGCGTTGAGCATACAGGTGAGCCAGCCACATTTATTGGTACACTTTTAGGCTGGCCGCACCCGATGCTCAGCTCCCCAATGTAGGCCATCCCAGTGTCCGTGCTCGCTGCTAGTATTGACCGCGGTTACAATCTGCGCGTTGCAGGCGAATGTCCTGCATCGCGGCCTCAATGCTGAGAGGGCGCACAAACAGCTCGACAACTCCTCTCCGTCCTGACGCCAACACATGAGCACCTAGACACCGTAGGCAAAAGCGCCCAGGTCAACAGCCTCCTCCTCGACAACCTCATGCACCTGCTGCCCAGGCACCAGGCACCAAGAGGAGCATGGATAAGCATTAGATGACCAGCAGCAAGAAGAGGAGCAGCAGCAGGAAGAGCAGCAGCAATGGAGCAGAGCTGAAGGAAAGCAAAGCAAAGACTGGAGTGAAAGGAAGAGGGTGGAGGATCAGCACTGGACCGCGTTGAACAAGTGCATGCGGCGCTCGTACATCAGCAATGCACCACAGATGGAGGAGTGCTACTCCCACAAGCGCATGCTGGTGCAAAGCAGCCTCCAGTCTTCAGTGGATGCCGCTTGGTCCAGCCACGCATGCAGGTTCTTGTCAGCAGGAGAGCCTGCAGCCAAGAGACTCACTGTCTGCTGAGTATGTGAACATGAACTACCGCGTTTCTCTCTAAACCCCTTGCTGGTGGTGCACATACTGTGAGCAACAAGTCATGCCTGACTTCATCATTGCTGGTTGCTACCCCAGCTCACCACAGAGGCCAAGCCAGCTCCCAGCCTTGCGTTGCCCCTCGCCGCCCCAGGCCAACCCTACCCCGCCCCCTCCCAGCCCAGCCCCACCCCCTCCCAGCCCTGCCCCACCCCCTCCCAGCCCTGTCCCACCCCCTCCCAGCCCTGCCCCACCCCTTCCCAGCCCTGCCCCACCCCCTCCCAGCCCTGCCCCCTCCCAGCCCTGCCCCCTCCCAGCCCTGCCCCCTCCCAGCCCTGCCCCACCCCTTCCCAGCCCTGTCCCACCCCCTCCCAGCCCTGCCCCACCCCTTCCCAGCCTTGCGCTGCCCATGACATGACATGACCAAACCATACCTGCCCTACCCTGCCCTGCCCTGTTCTACCCTGCCCTACCCTGCCCTGCCCTACCCTGCCCTGCCCTGCCTTGTCCTGCCTTGCCCTGCATGTAGGTGTGTGGCAGTGCAGGCTGCAGGTAACAACAGGCTGTAGGTATGCTGCAGTGCATGAGCAGCAGCAGTAGGCTGCAGTGCATGTGCTGTAGTGCATGAGCAGCAACAGCAGCAGGCTGTAGTGCATGAGCAGCAGTGCATGGGCAGCAGCAGGCTGTAGGTGTGTGGCAGTGCAGGTAGCAGCAGGCTGTAGGTGTGCTGCAATGCATGAGCAGCAGCAGCAGGCTGCAGTGCATGTGTTGCAGTGCATGAGCAGCAGCAGCAGGTTGTAGGTGGGTTGCGGTGCATGAGCAGCAGCAAGAGCAGCAGGCTGTAGTGCATAAGCAGTGCATGGATGCATAAGCAGTGCATGCCTCTAGCGTATGCTCAACCTGTATGCTCAACGCCGCTCTTGCCTGCGATGCCGTACATGCAGGCCTCTAGCGTGGACAAACACTACAGACGGGGTGCTTGCGGGGGCTTGCCGTTTTTGGTACCAAACATATTGCCGAAAATCGGCAAGGAGTAACCGGGAGGGTTGATTGGGCGTAAACGAATGTCATTTGAGAATGTGACGTTATCGTGCCTGATATTAATGCGACACCCCCTTTTCCATTGCTAGTCAATTACAAAGCTGAACCGTGCGGTGCGGTGCGACAGCCTCATACCCGAGGATGTTGCTGTTTTGTGGCGGGCTCGCAAACAGGAGTCACATCTCGAATTGTGCCTCAGCAACTAGGAACCCCAGCTCGAACTTGCCATTGTTGCTGAACTTGCCATTGTCGTGGCCAGCCTGGGTAGGCTTGGTGTATTTGACTGGGAGGGTTTTTGCAAGGTGGTGGAGCAGTCCGGGAGGCCCAGCACATTTGTCAGACCTGACATGCCGGTGGTCGTGGATAACTTATGCACCACCCGTGCATGCCCCCCCAGTCAGGTCCCACAAGAGGCCTATCCGCGAACGGGCTAGTAATTCAAACTTCCGATTTTCTACTTCGGTAGGGGTTGGGCCAACCGCCTCGGAAAATGGCGTCCTTCCTCGCTCTGTAGCAGCGCGAAGGGCAAATGAGTTACTACGCAATAGCGATGCGCGCTCACAAGCCCGAGAGCTCCAGTCAGTGAGGCGGGCGGCCAAAAGTGCGACCGCGATTAGGGCCGAAGCATAATGGTCATATTCATATTTGAGGCGTTGCGGGGCATGCACACATCGCTGTGACCATTCGCTATGAGGGCTATGAGGCCTGAGCTGCTCCACAACAACATGTTGCAGCACGAGTTTGCGGGCACCGCCCCTTGAGGAGGCGCATCTCCTCCGGCGGCAGCTACGTGGACTGTATCCCTCTAGCTATGAGGGGTGCCACTGCCAGGGCATTTGCCTCCCCCAGCAGGCCCCCCTGGGCTATTACGGCGCGCAAAGGCCGGCCACGTGACCGTGTGTGTGAAAGAAATTATTTTAAATTAACTCTTTTTTCTCCGCTGGGAAACCAGGCCGAGAAAAAGGAAAATTAGCCCGCATACGGTGAACCCGGCACCGCGCCATTCCGTGCTCGGCACAAACTCGGCACCGCGCCATTCCGTGCTCGGGCGCAATAAAGAGGCATTGAGC
>JASKMD010000019.1:3664976-3737984 GCA_030144725.1 Haematococcus lacustris
CAAATCTGTGCACTCAATGCCTCCTTACTGCGCCCGAGCACGGAATGGCGCGGTGCCGGGTTCAGCGTATGCGGGCTAAACAGTCCGAGGGAGAGAAGTCGGCGATCAGCCACCGTAGCAACACGACACAACGAAAGGCTTACGGATGGACCGGAGACATTGGCAAGAGCCTTCCCAAAACAACGTAGGCCGGCGGGGTCGGAGGCCGTAGTGAAGTTAGCATCTGCGTGTAATCTGTGTCATGAAGTCAGCATCAGCATCTGCGTGTAAAGTGCAGGTTCATGGCGGTGTTGTATCCTCAAGGAGGGGATAAGCTGCGGGCTACTTGCGTGGCAGTGATGCCGAACGGACAGCTATGCGGAGAGAAGGGCACACTCAATAGGATGAATTCAGAAATTAAGTCGTACAGGGAGGCAGATGGGCAGGTCTGCAATGTGCTGTGCGCCGTCCATAACAGCAAGTATGGGTCGAAGACAACCACCAAGCAGCCAGAAGCTGAGGAGGAGGAGGAGGAGGAGGAGGAGGAGGAGGACGGAAACAATCAAGCAGCAGAAGAAGAAGGTGCAGCAGTAATGAGCCCTAGTGCGTCAGTCTGCATTGTCTGGGTTTGAGAACAACAATTGCTGCTGCACTGCTGCTTGGTTGCATTGCAAGTTACCTCTGACCAGTACTGGTACCTGGTACCTGCGCTAGCCTTGCAGGGGGCCAGGTCTACAGAAGCCAGCAGCAAACCCCACAGACTTCTCAACTATTCAGCTGGTGCTGCTGATCATCATGCTTCTCATCTGCTCCTCAAAACTTGGGCCCCCGGTGATTGTTCGGGAGCCCCACTTGTTGTTGTGTCGTCGGCACAGCACGTTGCATTGCTGGCCGTGCACCGACCTGTACGACCGGATCTCCGACTTGAGCCGATTTACGGTGCCCTCGTCGCCGCACCGCTGCTCCACTCCGTCGACCACCACCAACCAAACGCAGGTGGCCTGTGGCACGTCCGGGCCTGCCGGGTACATCAATTTCATGAACCTGCGATGCACGAGGTACAGGTACACTGTGCAACTTTGCAAGGCGTCTATGTGTGGCTCAACTGCGAACTACCGACACGCCGACACGCCGACCTACTCAGTTTTTGGAAGTCCTGAGCCCTTGTTGTTGTAGTTTGCCTGACCGCTGTGGCTTGACCACGTCTTTTCTGCTGCTGACATCAAATCCCGCCTCTTCGCGGCCCTTAGCTTGCCCGCGTCAAGGCACTTTTGGCAGGACCGCCGACCCTCAACTGACTTCGCAGTGCAACGATTGCACTGCTGCTTTGCGGCTAGCTTTTCGCGAAGTCGCTTTCTCAAATCTGCGTCGTGCTCGCATTGGCCTCCACCTTGTTGCGCCTCACGCGAGCAACTTCTCGCCGTGCAAGTACCCATTTCCATCTATGACTTGTGTTGGACCCAACTTCGGATCCAACTACCGCGATCACACTATTATTGGTTGGTGGTGGTCGACGGAGTGGAGCCCAGTACCGGTGCCTGTACCAAGTTTCAATGCTGCAACTTAGGCCCGTTTAGTCTGATGGACCGCAGCAGTTGTTCTATATTGTCAGTATCTGTTTTTTGTTCTGAAGTAGTGTCATGTGTATCATGTAATGAATAAGTAATACAAACAGTCAATTTCCCCTTACAAGGGAAATATGTGTGCGCGAGAGTCATGCATAGGGTAGGGCTCTAGCAACTCCTAGGGTCGCACCTAGATTAGGGACACATACCGGTCTCTCACTCATGTGGAGAAGTGCAGGGACTCCACATGAGGATAGGGATACAGGGAAACATGCACTGAACCCGCCCGACGAAGACCCTACTCCAGCGGGCAGAACACGTCATGCCTCCGCAATGCACACCCGAAGCCTACAAGTATAGTCCGTGATGCGTGGGTCAGTTGAACTGCTACGTGAGTCTCACAACATTTGCGAAGCACGAGTGCAAGCAATAGCTAGCAGCGTAGCAACACGTTTACAGTTTAACCTGCAGGTGAGGCATTGCGAAAGGCTGCGCGCTCCGCGCCAGCCAACTTGACGACGGTGCTTGTTGAAGACGGCCACACGCTTCCACGCAAGCCATGGCCAGATGACTCGATGTTCCCAGGTAATGAGCTAGGTTACTTGCATGAAGCTTCCTGATGCTGATGCTGTTCATTACCCACGCCACCTGCTCTGTGCAGTGCCCGGGTCAAAAAAGCCTTCGCATACCAGCTCTGAAATACACCAGGCATCCAGAACGAGCGACCCTCCACAAGCAGTGCTTTTTCATGGCGAGCAAGCATCTGGGAAAACAGTACTAAGAGAGGCAAGCCCGCTAGCAGCGCTGCTTGGCTACGAGTGGGTGCATGTGGACCTCGATGACCGATTGCTGGCATGTGTCACCAGTGCTTCAGCATCACCAGTCAGGCACTGTGGCATGTGGAGCACTGCATACAGGCAGTGTGCAGCACGTCAGCTCCATGTGCACAAAAATGGAATGCTGAGCATGGGTCTGATGACCCATGTCAGAATATCAAAGAGCACTGCTGCTGCTGCTGTTTCTGCCCGTGTGCTCTGAGTCACAGTCTTGAGGATGGAGATGATGACGCCTCGCGCAGCCCCAGCAGGACGCACAGCTTGCAGCAGACCCCTAGGTCTGCCAGGGCAGGCAGCTGCAGCGGGGACAGCAGCCTTCAGACTGCCCAGGAAGGTGCAGCCCAGCAGCGTGATGGGAAGGATGCCTTGGATCTGGAGGTAGGTGAGGGAGGCAGCAGGGCCCTGCGCTGGGTTGGGCAGGGCTGGTGGGATGTTTGCCAGCAAGCACCTCAGCCTGACATTCATCATACTCACATGTATTGAGCAGCTGAGCAAATGATGTCATGACTATCACACAGACCCATGCATGCATGCAGCCTGCGCATGGTCAGTATGCAGGAACTATCCATGTCTGTACCCTTGCTTGGCTGTTGGTGTTATTGGACATGCTGCAAGCCGCCAGCATCGACCATGCAGCTGCTTGCTTGTGCCAATTGCTGCATGTCTCCTGGTGTTGCCCACACAGCTGGCGCTGTTCATGGAGCAGCTGGAGTCTGACGGCCTTCTTAAGGATACAGAGAGCTGTCCAGATGTGCCTGTGTCGCCACCTGGGCCCAGCCACCCTCCACCCGGGAGCAGTCTTCTCCCACCAAACCCTGCCCCCCAGCTGCAACCTTCAGCACATCAGCCTGTCACACAACCCACCGCCAGCCATGTCAGTGACCACGCAAGCTCCATGCTGCATGCTACGGCAGGACAGGTTGGTGGGCAGGAGCAGGTGGAGCAGCAGCATCTTGTGTCCCTGGCACCGGGGATGGAACACAGCTCAGGGACGGGCCAGGGGCAGGGCCTGGCTGGCGGTGAAGAAGCAGGGGAAGGGGAGCAGGTGGTGCTCGGCTACCTTCGAGGCAACCCCAGCTGGAGTGCCTGCCTCGACGCAGCCAGCAGCCAGGTGTACTACTGGCACCTGGTCAGCAACGAGGTGGTCTGGGAGGTGCCTGAGGGGCTGGACCCCTCAGATCTGCTGCCTGTGGAGGGGTCTGTGGAGGGGGAGAACAGGGCGGTACAGGAGACGCCAGCAGCTGGCCAGGGGGTCAAGGTGGGAGGCGAGGCGGCTGTAGAGGAGAAGCGCGGGGAGGGCCAGATGACAGCTGCAGCAGGTCAGGTGGAGGTTGGGGCAGCATCAGCAGCGGTGGGGGTGGGCCCAGAAGGGGTGGCGGGACCAGCTGCTGCTGTGGCACTAGCGGATATTGAGTGGTTGGAGAGGATGGCTGGGGAGCTCAGTGGCCAACCCACCCCCAGCCCCAGCACGTTAAGTACAGCATTTGTAGGAGATGAAGGAAGGGGTGCAGGAGGAGGAGGAGGGGAGGGGGCAGGTGATAGGGTGGGTGGGGCCGCCCAGGCAGCAGCGTCAGCAGGCCATGCTGCGGCTGTGGGGGGACAGGGAGGCAGGGTAAGGGTAGATGCTGTCCCTGTGGCCGAGGGTCTGGAGCAGGACGTCATGATGTGGGAAGCTGATGCTGCAGCACTGGAGCAGCAGCAGCAGCAGCAGCAGGAGGGTGGAGGGAGTCACCAACAGGTGCAGAGGGCACTGTGGCAGCAGAGTGCTGCCTGGCATCAGATTGCACTGGGGCAGCAGGGTCAGGGTCAGAGTCAGGGCCAGGGCCAGGCTGCCTCTCACACCGCTGGTCCTGGTCCTGGACCCTCCCAAGACCCTGCCCCCGCCACACTTACAACTCCCTGGCCAGGCGCAGGATCAGCCTGCAGCCCCCTCCCTCAGCCTCATGCTACCACCTGGGAGGTCAGTGGCCAGCTGCTGCACAGGCTGCTGGCGGAGGCACGAGCGCCTGCTCACTATTTCCTCACCTCCCTGCCTGACCTTGTCCGGCTCACCTTGGAGCTGGAGGTCAGGGCCCAGGACTGGCAGCACCTCAACTGCCTACAGCAGCGGCGGCAGCAGCAGCAGCAGCAGCAGCAGGGGCTTGAGGAGGGTGCTAAGCCGGCCCAGGGGCAAGGACACGGCATCAGTGATGGGGAGGTGGTGCAGGGTCAGGGGAGGCTAGAGTCAGAGTGGGGATGGGATGACTACCAGCAGTATGTGCACCACAGGCTGCTGACGCTGCAAGCGCAGCTGCCAGCAGCACTGGAGGCCGCTGTGCAGCTGTGCAAGCAGCACCACTCGCTGCACAGCTCTGCAGCAACAGGGCCAGCTCATCACCAGCAGCGGCAGCAGTCACACAGTAGCAGAGACAGTGGCTCCCTCACGCCTCCTGTAGGGCGGGCTGAGCCAGGCCTTGGAGGAGGTCGCGATCCTGGGCAAGGACCAGGGCCAGGGCTAGGGGTGGGGGCAGGGGTGGCAGCGGAGAGCAGCGATGTTGAGGATGGGGAGATCAGTGAAGGGCCTCTCCCACCCCAGCAAGCTCCAGGCAGTAGCGCCGCCCCTAGCACCCCCTCCCTTCCCCACCCCCTGCCGCCTCCCCTGCCCGCTCACCTCCCTGCCATCACACCTCTCCCCTCCTCTCGCCCCATTCCTGGGGCGGCACCAGCTGGGAGTGTGACCAGCGGCGCTGATTGTGTGACGGAGTTGAGTGATGTTGGTCGCAGCAGGCATGTGGAGGGTGTTCCAGCCGGGCAGGCAGCTGGGGGGTCAGGCATGAGGGCAGGGGAGAGGAGGTCAGGTCCAGCCCTCCCCCCTCCCCCTGTCATCTGCCCTGCTGTCATGATGAAACCCGTCACCAGCCAGCCAGTGAGCTCACGGGCCAAGCTAGCGCACCTGTCCCTGGAAGCAACAGCAAACCAACTGCCAACCACCCAAACCAGCCCAGCTACCTCAACCACCACAACCCCTGACACCCCTGCACCAGCGGTTGTGACCGGGCCTGCAGCAGCCCTGACCCACCTCCCTGTGACTGTGCCTGCACCCACCTACACTCTCTACCCCCTGGCCAGCTTCCAGCCAGCTGCCGTAGCCCCCACCCACCCCACCTCACTCCTCACACAAGGCCCAGGTCTGCCACCACCCATGCCAGGAGACCAGCCTGCTGACCTGTCGCCTGCCCATGCCTACTGCTGGGCAGCCCACCACGCCACCCACCTCCTCCACTCCCACCTACCAGGGTATGGGCCCCCAGCTTCTTACCCAGCTGCAGGGGCTGGGCTAGGGCAGGGGGTGGAGCAGGGTGGCTCAAGCTGTGTGTGGGGGGAGGGTGGGGCAGCCCCCTTGCCCCCTGCCTCACCCCCACCCCCTCCTCCCCCTCCTGACTCTCCCCACGCTGCTGCTGCTGGTACAAGCCCGGCAGGGGACGAAGAAGAAGCCCCACCCCTACCCCCCTCACCGCCCCCAGGAGGGTCCCCTGCCCTTCCCCCTCTGCCCTACGCTGCTCCAGTTCTCCCCTACACTGTTTACCACCCACACCTCCCAACCACAGCCTACCCCATGCCCATGCTGCATGGAGCTGCATGGCCACACCCTGGCCTCACGCCTTCCCCTCCCCCCGCCCTCTACCCCTACACAGCCCACCCACCCCTGCCAGCCCCCAGCAGTGCAGAGCAGTCAGAGGAGGACATGCAAGTCTCTGAGGGGAGTGAGGACGGGGCAGTGCTGGGCTCTGCAGCGCTCCAAGGACCAGGAGTCTCTGCCCAGCCCCCGTCAGAGGCTCCAGCACAGGGTGTGCTGTCTGGTGAGGGTGAAGGAGGCTCCGCCCCTGTCGCCAATGGGCAGGGGCAGGACTCTGCAGGGGGGTTAGGCAGCAGCACCTCAAATCAGGAACCAGACTCGGCTGCTGCCGCCGCTGCTGCCGCCGCTGCCGCTGCTGCTGCCATGGCAGCGATGAGGAAGAAGCGGGCAGCCGTGGTTTCAGCCGCCCCCACCACCAGCACCCCCGTGACTGCCAGTACTGCTGCTGCAGGGCCCGGAGGCTCTGCCAGCACTGCTGCAGCTGCTGCAGGGCCGGCTGCTGCCCTGAGCTCGGCGGGTGGCAGCAGTGTGGGTAGCGGCGGAGGGGGGGTTGTCCGGCAGCATAAGAAGGCCAGGCTGAGCACAGGGGTGCGCAAGGTGGATGCCCTGGTGAGTCAATGGCAGAGCGTGGCCAAGAAGCTGGCACGGGACGAGGCCCTTGAGCAGCGCAAGGCGGAGCTGGCCACTGACCCCAAGGTGTGAGGCATGGTGTGTGACCTGGGTGTGAGGCATGGTGTGACCTGAGGTCTGGCCTGTGTGAGATACAGGGGGGGGAAGGCGGGCAGGAGGGCTGGGGTGGCGCAGGCAGTGTGCCACACCCCTGCCCCCAGTCCTTGCCTCAGCCATCAGTGCTCAAGACATGGCGCAATCGCCAAACTGTCTCCAGTATTGGAAGGCAGATGCCAAAATTAGCTGCCAAGCTGCTACCCTGCTTGTTGACCAGGCGGTTGAGAAGCGGCGGCTGCGCGAGGCTGAGAAGTGGGCCGCTGCACAGAGGGCCAGTGCTGAGGCTGCGGACAATGCTAACTTCACCCCAGTGCAGGTTAGTCCCGTGCACAATTGGGGACATGCAGCCCAGCTGCGGTTAGAGCTCTGACACCTGCCCTGCCCTGCGCTGCCCTGCCCTGCCCTGCCCTGCCCTGCCCTGCCCTGCCCTGCCCTGCCCTGCCCTGCCCTGCCCTGCCCTGCCCTGCCCTGCCCTGCCCTGCCCTGCCCTGCCCTGCCCTGCCCTGCCCTGCCCTTACCCTCCTGTACCAGTCTCAGCCTAAGCTCCCGCCTTGTAGCGCCCCCCTGGTGGTCTTGCAGTTCTGCTGCTGGTGCTGGTGGTGATGCCAGTGGTAAAGCCAGATTGAGGCTGCCGATCACGTTGCCTGGCTGCAGGGTGACTGGCGGCAGACCCTGGCAAAGGTGAGCTCGAAGTCCAAGAGCAAGAGCAAGGGCAAGGAGCGGGAGGAGGGCGTGTCAGCCAGCAAGGGCAAGGAGCCAGCTGCCTGGCCCACGCACAGCAAAACCCAGCCCAACCTTGCCGCCATGTCCATCGGCCTACCTCCTGGCTGGGTGACCACCTGGGACGCCAAGACTGGGGACATTTACTACTCTAACCCAACTACCAAGGTGGGGGGCAGCTGGGCAGGGCCAGGACCAGGTGAAGGCTGGAACTGGGTGAGGTAAGGGGCTGGCTGCCCGAGGCCTCCACATCTACTGAGGTGTATAGCTGCTGGGCGACAGGTAGGCAGCACGCACTGACAGCAGTGGTGTTGGCTGGCTGGGTGTTCAAGCCGGTAGCCAGGTGTCAAGCTTGAGAAGCAGTGGGGCTGTGGGAGGCTGTGTGGGCTGTCAGGGTTGAAGACGCTGCATTGAAATGCCAGGCAGCGACAGGGTCAGTGTGAGGCAGTGGGAGGAGGTACTTGCCCTACCCGCATATCAGCCCTGGACCGCCTGCGGAGCTGAGCTTCGTGCTAAGACCAGTAGCCTGTAGTAGCAGCTCCGGCCACCATCATCAGGACAGGCAGCAACAGCATCGCCAGCACCAGTACCAGCAGCAGCACCAACACAGTGCTGATTTGCTTCCCGCCCATAGGGTCACGGAGGGTTGGAGTAGAGGACGGTCATGCACCCCACTTGTTCACATTTGCAGTTGGTTGTTAGGTGGCAAGAAGCTAGCCAAGGTCATGACCAGGCACTGAGTCATCAGTCGTGGCCAGTTTTTGTCATTGCCTTGCCTAGCTATGGCTCTACCCATACCATTGCTGGGCAGCAGTGTCAGCATCGCCATTATCACCATCACCACCACCAAGCCACCAGGTCACCATGGGCATGTCATCAGGTGTGGGGTGCAGTGGCCCTAGGATGCAGCCTCTGCAACCATGACTGAGCAGCAGTGGCAGCAACAGGGCCACGTGGCAGCAATAGGGGGGCCACTAGCAGCAGCAGCAGCACAAGAAAGGCCACTAGACCAGGAGCCTCTATGCTGCACCAGGGCGTCAGGATATGACTCAGCTAGCGATGAGTCAGCAGAGTCAGCTCTCAAGGAGTTAGCAAGAGGGGCTGGGCACCAGGGCATCAGCCTAACAGCACCAGGGGTTGCTTTGGCAGCACCAGCACACCGCAGGTTCTTGGCCAGGCTCTTTCATCGGCCATAGCTTCCCCACCTTAGCGTTGCCTGACGGGTGGTGTTGCCCCAGCCTGGCAGCGCTGGCAGCTGTTGTGCGGATGCCCTCTGACACGAAGCAGTTGCCCCCTCCCTACGCCAAGCCTGCGGCGTGCCGCTGCTGCTGCTGCTGCTGCTGCCCCCCTCAAGTTGCGCAGCCTACCCTGGGGGGGTCCCCCAGGGGGGTCGCAGGTGAGTCAGCTACGATCACCCAAGCCAACCCATGGCAGCATGGTAAGTCAGGCTGTTTTTTCATGAGGCACACACTCTGACCACGCACTGACAGAGCCTTTGCCTGGCTGCTGTCTGGGACATGTGTCCACTGCCCTGGGATTAGCAGCAGTCTGTAGTATTTTGGGCTTGCAGAGCATGCAAGCTTGGGTCACAGTGAGCGGCAATGTGTGACCACGGCCCTGGCAGTGACCTCAAAGGGGGCAAGGCAGTGCGCGGAGGGATGCGCGAGGCCGTTTGCACCGCAACGGCTATATCTGCTGCATGCTGGCTGTGTTGCCAACGATTGCAGGAAGTTTCCTGGTCGCGGCCCTGACCGTTCTACCTTGTCTCGGAGCGACTGGGGCATGGTCAGTTTTCTCGCAAGCCACCCAACAACTCCCGTCGGATCGCAAGCAAACCTCGCGCGGGTGGACGTTTATTATTCCACCGGTTGCGAGTCACTCCGTTGTACTTCTTCAGTCAGAGGGAACTGCGCCGCGAATAATCCTGCAGACCCCTCACCGAGAGCCTCGAGGTTTTCATCGAGAAGGCATCCAAGATTGTCCAGCCTAGAAGTCTAAACATGTGTAGACATGTGTGTGACAAACATGAAAATGCTTGGTATTTGTAGCTGCCTCGCGTTGCTATTGTTTATGGTGAGGAAGAAGAGACGAACCGGTGTGGGTGTGCCTAGAGCAGTGCCGGAGGACACCGACTTCGACATATTTGACCGCGACGAGGCAGCACAGCCTGAACTCAACAAGGCACAGCGCCGAGGCTCACCGAGGCTCAACTTATCTTGATTGAGATCGCTTACATGAATTAAGAACGGCCAAAATTCCCGGGCCCGGTTCCCAAGTTTTTAGAATCATATGTGCTCCATTTGCTCTCCACCGCTGCACTGTTTGGCCGTGTGCAAAAATGGCTGGCGCGATGCGCGGTCTTACCCCACACGATTCTCATGCACACCTGTGGCTGCTTGGGGAGCGTCTCAACAGCGCAAATGAAACACCCGTGGCAACGCAACCGCCGAGCATTTGAAATTTGCTGAATTGCAAGATACAATGTCAATTGACACAGCTCAAGCATGGCACACGCTATGGTGCCACAACACGCTCTTGCAGCTTCTGGGCCTGAGGTGCTCGGTCTCGCAACCGCTTGTAGCCTATGCCTAGGTACTCCCTGGCCTTGGCTGGCAGCTTGAGCTGTGCAGCTATGAGGGCTGAGAGGCTCTGCCCACCGTTGGCACGTTGGCACATTGGCACGGAGTCCCAGCAGGGCTACAAGCGGGTGAATGACCGGCTGCCCAAGGGTAGGCAGAGGCTGCACCGGGCTGCAGAGAACCGGCGGGGCATTGGATGGCCGGGCCCACAACAATGCATAGACCCTTGTAGTTTACACTGGCTGTTAGTCTTAGTCCTTCAGTTGTTAAACTTGATGATTTGCCCAGTGGTGCCATGAGGTGCCGCCCAACCCCCCTCCCCCTCCCCCTCCCCCAGCCCCCCTTGCTCAGGACCCCCCTGCCCCAGCCCAGGAGCCACCACCTCCCCCTCCCCCTGCCCAGGACCAGCCCCCTGCCCAGCCCCCACCTGGCCCAGTGCCACCACCCCAGGCCCCTTCATGGGGCAGGTGGCTGGACCGGGACACCAACCCCTGCCTGAACTTCCAGCGCATTGGGGAGAGCATGCAGCGCCCCTTGGAGCTGTGCAGGTGGACTGACCTGAAGGCCCTGCCCCCCGTTGGCAAGGAGTACCAGCAGGGCTACAAGCTGGTCAATGACCGGCTGCCCAAGGTCAGGCAGAGGCTGCACCGGGCTGCAGAGTACCGGCGGGGCATTGATGGTCGGGCCCGCAACAATGCGTAGGCCCTAGTAGTTTGCACAGGCTGTTGGCCTCACAAGCATTCAAGCTGTTAGTTTTGATGAGGTGCCCAGTGGTCAGGGGGTTTGCCCCAGGAACGTGCCATCGACTTGGGGTTTGTGGTCATCAAGGGTGCGACCGAGGATACTTCAACTTGATTGGAGTAGCTGAGTGAGATTACCCACAGTCAAGCATGTTGCTCCATGTTGAATACGTCTTGTATGAATACAAAGGAATTGCAAAGGAGAGTGCAGTATTGCCAGCAATAGCATCATGCTTGCTGATGCATGGCATTCGCACATCACAGACCTAACCCCTCCTCGTATCTAGAGCGTCGTGAACTACATGCGAACACCAAGCTAGGTTACATTTGTACCCTACCACACATCCGCTACAAAAGAAATCGCATGCATCACATTCCACATGTTCAAGTGTGCGATTGTACATATGTATGTGTGTGTATGTATGTGTGTGTGTATGTGTGCGGCATTTTGGCCTGCGCTACTACTGCCCCCTTCCCCGTCCCACAGGACCCTCTTATTGCCCAAGCTTGCTCCAAAACTACTACTAGCTGGTCCTCAGCCCTCTACTGCTCAACCCCTTCTTGTCTGGAAGCCAAGCAGGAGCTGTCAGGGTGCCAGTGGCACGCTGTCAAGGTCTATGAAACTGAGCGCGTGCACGAAGCGGCGCAAGCCCACCACCCTCAGCTTGTCTGGGTCCGCCATCCGGATCATAGCCTTCAGCGTCCGCACGCTGCTCAAGGTGTCGCAGCCTAGGTTCTCACAGGCGGTGGCCAGGCTGTCCAGTGTGATGCGGCCTGAGTGAGGCAGGCAACGGCAAGGGGGTACATCAGACTTGCGGGTACTGCAATGATGGGAAGCTACACACACACAACAGACGAGCCACACATGCCACCTCCAGCCTTGCCATTGTAAGCAAAGGATCAGAATATGCCTGCTGGATTGCTATACATATAACAGGTCAAGGAAGGTAACACCCTGTAGGTATCTTAGCTTTCTCAACCCCTGGACCACTGCTGCCGAGCCTGGACTTCATTTCAACCCGGTCATGCTCGTGCCAACCTCTGGTGCACAGGCCTCACTTTCTCAAGCCCTTGCCACCAGCAACACAAAGATGAACACCACGCAAGCCTTAAGCATAGGCTGGGACCCATGAGCACCAAGAGCATGCGCCAGAACCCCAACTTTGCAAGCATGCAGACTACCATGCAAATTGGGCCTCTGTCAGCGTCCAGCATGGTCTTACACGTGGCAGTGCAGCACAAGGCAGGCGGCGCATGTTGGACACACGCATCACAAGGTGAGGTAGGCATGTGGCAGCACATCATTTTGACATGCTGCTGGCACCACGCCCACCCACCTGAACCGCCAACCTTGGGGTCTATAGCACAAAAACACAGGTACAGCACCATCTCTGAGAAGCTGATGCTTTTTGAGCCGTCCACGTCCACCTGCAGGTCAGCAGGGCCCAGCTGGTCCAGCCAGGGCCAGCTGTCACTGCCAAGGTCAGGAGCTGTGAAGCTGCCAGCCACTCCCTTCACACACCAGCAGCCAGGCACGGCTAGCAGCAGCAGCAGCAGCAGCAGCGTTCCATGACCTTGCGGGGCTGATTTGTTGGCTTACTATTGATAAGCAGTCAATTCATCAACCAGGCATCCGTACCTCACTCAGCATGGTCTTCAACTCTCCTGGACTCACGCCTGATCCCAACACGTGCCGCACCTGACCAGTCAGCACACGCAGCATGAGGCCTGAGGTCATGTTTGGAGCTAGCAAGCTTCGTGGCTGCATCACTGGCTGTGTCGGGTGGAACTTAGCACGACTGGACCTTGCTGCCCATCACAAGCAAGGTGAGGACCCGCTCACACAGAGCCAGAGCCAGGGCCAGGGCCAGGGCCAGGGGCAGGGCCAGGGCTCAGGTCAGGTAGACATCAAGGATGAGTGACAACCCACATGGTGACCCAGCTGGGTGGC
Source organism: Haematococcus lacustris (assembly GCA_030144725.1). Taxonomy (NCBI): domain Eukaryota; kingdom Viridiplantae; phylum Chlorophyta; class Chlorophyceae; order Chlamydomonadales; family Haematococcaceae; genus Haematococcus; species Haematococcus lacustris. The sequence goes on from JASKMD010000019.1 coordinate 3,677,689, forward strand.
CGTGATCTTGTCAGCATGCTTGGGGTCCAGGACATTGAAGGCGGAGCGCAATGCCTGAAGCTCAGGGTTGACCCGCAGCTGGGCCTACGTGCATGATGACATTCAACGAACAAGCAGACCTCCTCAGCATGCAACTAGAGCATGCAAAGCAGAGTAGAGCAACAAACTGCAAGTCAAGCAGGGACCCACAACTGCGCGTGTCATGTCACCACACAGCAGTGTGAGGCAGTGATGCATGGTCAAGAGAGTGAGATGTATATGTGTGCAAGAGTGTATATGTGTGCAAGAGTGTATATGTATGCAAGAGTGTATATGTATGCAAGATGTATATGTATGCAAGATGTATATGTGTGCAAGGAAGAGGGGCAACACACACTTGACTGTCCACTCTCATGCGCCTGGTGGCGTGCATGGAGTCTCTGGCCCCAGCTTACCAGTGCAGTTGTCATCTCCCTGTCGTCCACGTGGTGTGCGCCCTGAGCCTTGGCCTCTTCAGCCTGAGCCTTCAACGCCCACACCCTCAGCAACAGCCTGCAAGCCAGCAGGCACAACCAGATCCAGATCCAGCCACTGAGCTGCAGCCGCTGCTGCTGGGTAGCACAGACCCACCCAGCACATGCCATGCCATGCCATGCCATGCTCATAGCTGCTGCATCTTGTCTTGGGGCTGAGTCTGCATCAGTGCCTTATCTGGACACCACCTCGTATGCTGGTGATAATGTTTTGCAGCTTGCACAGCAGGAGCCAAGGAGGAGCAGTGACAAGGAGTTGCAGTGACGGTGGCATCCATGCATGCAGCAAGCAATACACAAAACTGACTAGCAGGCAGGCTCAGCAGCCATTGGACAGCAACACGCAATAGGAGTTGCTGGCACACAGTGTTAGCAGCTTGCTGACAAACAGTGACCCACATGAGCCCTGGCGCCAAAAGTGGTCAAGCATTGATCAACACAGGTATCAGCATGTGTTGTGTGCACCACAGCCACACATAGCTGCTGTGTGAGCAGTGGACAACGCACCTCACTAACGGCACGAAACGGTCCAGCTTGTGCCTGAAGGCCTCTACACTGGGTGGCCGTGAGGCCCAGATGACGCCTGCACGTAAAGCCAGCAGCTCCACGAACACCTCCGCACAGTCGTCCGCTGCTTTCATCGTGTTCTCTGTGTATGGCAGTGTGGCATGCCCCGTGGTCGCGGTCCCGTTCGCTGCGGGGCCGGCGTCGTAGCTTGCGGGCATATCATCGGCAGGGCCGGCTGGCGACGCGCCCGCGCGGGTCTCGTACGCGTCGTTCAAGGGGTCGCTGGTCAAACCAAACTGCTTCGCGATGGCGTTGCTGCGTTGGTCGTTCTTCTTGCGTGCCATTCTGCGCTTCTCCTCGTGATGCCGCTGTGCCGCTTGCTTCCCAGGCTGCAAGTGGCTGAGCAGATGAATGACCTTCCTGCGCCACGGACAACGCATGCAGAGAGCGGTCAACCGCCAGCCCAAACTTGAGCGTACCAAGTGCAGTCCCTGTCCCTGGTAAGCTAGAGCAGGGTCCCGAGGACATGTCCGAAGCATACGGTGAGCTCTTTGCTTATTGAGGTCTGTCGTACGCAGCACCACAATGTTCATCACGCAAGCATACCCAGCTTACCCAGTGATGCCCTCGTGCTCCTCGGCCAGCGCGTCCGCCAGTGCTGCGCTCTGCAGAATGTCGAAAAGGTCCTCCGGGTCGGCCACCAGCGCCGTGACCAACAAACCGTACTGCGCGCCCAGGAAGAGCATCGCACACACGGGCATACGATGTGACCGAGGACCCCTCGCTACTCACCCCACCCTCTTGGCAGCGACTCCGCACCCCAACAAGCGTGTGATATTCACCAGGCAAGCACATCAGTCGCACGGCCTGGCAAGTATCAGATATCTACACTGTACAGGCATTTCTCTGCGATGGCAAGCACAACACTCCTGCTGCAGCCGCACGGGTGGGGAGCATGGTGCGCAGGTGCAGCATTGGCTACGGAGCGCAGCCCCTTGGCACCAACCTGGGGCAGGGTGACGTAACCTAGGTAGCAGGCAGAGGCCAAGTCGATGAGCAGCAGGGGCAGCCAGATGGCGACTGCCTGGAAGCCTCGAACGGGCCCCTTCACGACAAGGAAGTAGCAGCTGACCATGAGCGACAGACCGTTCAGGGTTGCCACCATGGCCACCACCCACAGCAGCAGCTTTGGGCGCCTGAACCAGAACAGGCTGCGCAGGGCAGGGCAAGGTGCAGGGGGCAGGCAGCGCAGGGCGGGCAGTGGGCAGCTTGGCGAGTAGGGTTGGCACCAAGACACAGTAGAGTCTGGTCAGGGCCATGCTCCCTCCCTGCTGTAGTGGTGTGAGGGGCTAATCATGGACAAGCTAAGACGGGGATAGAATTGGGGTGGGTTGTAAACGATCATGGCAAGCCATGTTGTTCCTCCACGCTCTCCCCCACCCCCCACCCTAATCCCCCTTGAGCTGAGATGCCTCGCCCAGCCCAGCCCTTGCCTGACCTCCTCACACGCATGCCTGTTAGCCAGGGCACGGGCGCTCGCTCTTCCCCCTTACCCTACAAGCCCCTTCTCCTCCCTCCTGCTAGACCTCTGCCTCAGAGCAGACAGCTAGGCTCCTCACCCCCCAACCCCTGCCCTCGCCCTCAGCCCTGAGCTCCCAGGGTTAGGGCTTCCTGGGTTAGGGTTAGGATTAGGGTTGGGTTAACCCTAACCCTAACCCTAACCCTAACCCTAACCCTAACCCTAACCCCGGCCTTAGGCCTCAACTCCACCATCTGAATGCCTTTGGGGGCTGAGGGGCATGCATGCACACCCCCCTCGTCCACCCTCCAGATCCCCTTCTCCAGCCTCTCTTTTCCAGGCCCCCCCCATCCCACCTGAGGAGGACCCTTCCTTGTAACCTCAAACCTCACACCCCCGCACCCTCATCCCCCTCCAAGCCCTGGACCCAACTCACGCCAGCAAGTCCGCTTCCAGATCCATCACCACGTCCAGCTGCTGGGCGGAGGGGTGCCAACTGCCAGTCACAGCTGGGGCCAGGGGCCCTCCTTGCTGATGCCCAAGCTGACGAGGCGAGGGCAGCACCGGGGCTGCACACGGGGGAGAGACAGAGTGACATTGTGTGACCATGATCTGCTAATTAAGCTGTGCCTAGGACAGGCAATGCTGACCATGGACTGGTAGTGTGCATGCAAGCAGCGGCTGGGAGATTTCTACACCCCACCCCACCCCACCCCACCCCACCCCACCCCACCCCACCCCACCCCACCCCACCCCACCCCACCCCACCCCACCCCACCCCACCCCACCCCACCCCACCCCACCCCACCCCACCCATCATGACCCACGAGTCAAACCTAGGCATATCACACGCCTCCATACACCACAACGCCACTACCAGCCCCACCCCATGCACATCACACTGCTCACACTCACCCCACACCGACTCCTGGGGGGCGAGTCGTGATCCCATGATGCTGACATGGGCGGAAGGGGCCTGCCTCCATGACGGCAGCCGGAGGAAGTCAGCAGCAGGGTGGAGGGAGGGTGCTGGGCAGAAGGCCGACAGCTGATGTGTGGCCGGCAGCACTGCGGGGTAATGGGGTGCATGCCTGCTGGGGGTGGGGGTGGAGGGGGAGGGTGAGGGGGAGGGGCCAGGGGCAGCTGGGTAAGGGGAGCCAGGTACGCCTGGTGAGCCCCCCCCCGCCCGTGCTGGCTGGAGGTCAGATAGCTGTAAGACCACATGCCGCCCTGCTGCCGCAGCCTGACTGGCCGCCAGCACCGCCTTGTTGCCCCAGGGCTGCGCTGCCATGACTGCAGCAGCGGTAGTGAGGTCACGCCGGATGGGCAGGCCGTGCTGCTCCTGGTACGTGGTCAGGATGCCTGGCAGGCTGCGCAGTGCTCGGCCCATCTTGTAGCTCAGCAGCGCCAGCAGCAGCGGGGAGATGAAAGTCACCCACACCAGCTGCACAGCAGCAGCAGCAGCAGCAGCACCAGCAGCAGCAGCACCAAGGGGGGTGTGTGTGAGGCAGCACTGCGCACCAGCTGAGGTGAGGCAGGAGTCGGGATGGCGAGGGAGGGGGGCCGCCACACCCTTTCCAGCAAGAAGGTAGAGGCAGGCAGGGGAGGAGGGGAGGAGGGGAGGAGGGGAGGAGGGGAGGAGGGGAGGAGGGGAGGAGGGGAGGAGGGGAGGAGGGGAGGAGGGGAGGAGGGGAGGAGGGGAGGAGGGGAGGAGGGGAGGAGGGGAGGAGGGGAGGAGGGGAGGAGGGGAGGAGGGGAGGAGGGGAGGAGGGGAGGAGGGGAGGAGGGGAGGAGGGGAGGAGGGAGGAGGGGAGGAGGGGAGGAGGGGAGGAGGGGAGGAGGGGAGGAGGGGAGGAGGGGAGGAGGGGAGGAGGGGAGGAGGGGAGGAGGGGAGGAGGGGAGGAGGGGAGGAGGGGAGGAGGGGAGGAGGGGAGGAGGGGAGGAGGGGAGGAGGGGAGGAGGGGAGGAGGGGAGGAGGGGAGGAGGGGAGGAGGGGAGGAGGGGAGGAGGGGAGGAGGGGAGGAGGGGAGGAGGGGAGGAGGGGAGGAGGGGAGGAGGGGAGGAGGGGAGGAGGGGAGGAGGGGAGGAGGGGAGGAGGGGAGGAGGGGAGGAGGGGAGGAGGGGAGGAGGGGAGGAGGGGAGGAGGGGAGGAGGGGAGGAGGGGAGGAGGGGAGGAGGGGAGGAGGGGAGGAGGGGAGGAGGGGAGGAGGGGAGAAGGGGCAGCCCCTGCCCGCCCTAGGTCCATCCTGCTGGCCTTGAGGACTGTGAGGTGAGCCCACCTGGTAGCCCCTGGCCGGGTACAGCAGCAGCAGGGCCAGCAGCAGCGTCTGCGCCCACACATGGCTCAGCACCTTGGCCAGCTGGTGGTGCAGGGCCTGCACAGCAGCCAGGCGCCGGGGCGTGGCATTGCTGCCCTCGAGCTGCTGGCGTCAGGCTGCTGCCAAAGACTGAGATGTCCAAGCAGCTAAGCTAAGCAGAGCCTGCCCCTGCCGCTGCCAGCGCTCCTTGTTGCCCCGCACCACCACCGGGCCTCAAGCTGCTGCCAGCTCAGCAAACTGAACCCAGCGCCCGACTCCCTTCCATCAGCCCCTCAGCAAGGCCTTGCTCTCCTCACCCTCATCGCACACCTGCCCCGCCAACCCCCTGCCCTGCCTTGTCTGCATCCCTGCCTTCGCCCATGATGTTCTCATCCATGATGTCCCCCTCATCCTCGCCGTCACCCCCTTCCTCTTGTCTACCGTTGCAGCGCACCTGGTCTGCAGTGTTCACCAGGTTCACGTGAGCCATCTCGTGCACCCCGTGTGCTGCGCACCGCATCAACAGCACGCCCCGCAGGCTGCAAGCGCACGGCAGTCAGCGGCTGGAGGTTAGTTTAGATGGGAGGGGGGAGGGGGGAGGGGGGAGGGGGGAGGGGGGAGGGGGGAGGGGGGAGGGGGGAGGGGGGAGGGGGGAGGGGGGAGGGGGGAGGGGGGAGGGGGGAGGGGGGAGGGGGGAGGGGGGAGGGGGGAGGGGGGAGGGGGGAGGGGGGAGGGGGGAGGGGGGAGGGGGGAGGGGGGAGGGGGGAGGGGGGAGGGGGGAGGGGGGAGGGGGGGAGGGGGGAGGGGGGAGGGGGGAGGGGGGAGGGGTGAGGGGTGAGGGGTGAGGGGTGAGGGGTGAGGGGTGAGGGGTGAGGGGTGAGGGGTGAGGGGTGAGGGGTGAGGGGGGAGGGGGGAGGGGGGAGGGGGGAGGGGGGAGGGGGGAGGGAGGAAGGGGGAGGTCCCTGCACCCTCTCATATTCTCACCCCCTGCCTGCCCTCCCACCCCCTCACCTGTCAAACACAGGAATGTCCAAGCAGCCAAGCGTAGCCTGCCAGCCGGCCTTGGCGCCCCGCACCACCTTGTTGAGCCAGGACTGCCCGCCCTCCCCCCCCTGCTGCTGCGGTGCTTGTGGGGAACGCTCCGCATCCGAGGTGGGAGGGGGGCAAGGGTTGGGGGGCGCTGGAGCGTCAGGGGCAGGGGGGGGAGCAGCAGCGGGGCCAGACCTAGGGCCGTCAGGCGGCGGCCCCTTCACGGACTTGCGCCCCATCTTGACCAGCTGGGGCAGCAGCTTCAGGGCCTCACCCGGCTCACTCTGTGCCACACGCGCTGCCTGCTCCCAGCGGTTGAAGCTGCGGAACTGCAGGGCACCACCAGGGAGTACAGCCCCTATGGCCCCCCCTCTGCCCCACCATCGCCTGCTTCCCCCATACGTTTCCTATCTAAGCTACGTTCAAATGCTAATTCCAAGTCAGATGTTTTCATGTTGCCTGCCTGCCGGAACTGCAGGGCAGCAGCAGCGGGTTACAGCCCCATATGGCCCCCCTCTGCCCCACCATCGCCCGCTTCCACCGTACTCACACCATCTTAAATTCTATGTTACAGTCAAATGTTTGTGTTCTCCTGCCTGCCGGCCGCCCTGCCTGCTCAGCCTACCAGGGTCACAGCACAGTACCTTCAGCAGCCTTCCGTGTCGCTCGGCTGCTTACTCACCCCCCTGCAGCATTGCCTGCAGCATGGCTCAGCACTCACCCTCAGCATGGTGAAGACGGTGGAGATGACGGTGTACACAATCTGCAGTGGGAGCGGGGGGGGGGAGAGGGAGAGGAGGAGGGAGGGAGGTTGGCACTGTGCATGCTGCGGTTGTGAGGAGGAGGGGTGCCCCCCTGGTTGCCTGAACAGGTCACACTAACAAGGCAGAGCCAGGTCACAGCCGCTCTGACTGCCAGCTCACAACCCACCATCCAACATGCCCAACTTACCTACCCAACTTACTAACTACATGTGAGCTTACCTACCCAATCTACTTGTGAACTAAACTTTCTAACTAACCCACTACATGTAAAATTCAGCTACCCAACTAACCAAGCCTGTGACACCCACCAACAACTTGCTACAACTTTACCGGCCCCTCCCCCTGCCCCCCCTCTGCCCCCCCCCCAGGGGCCTTGCCTGCATGACAGCCAGCCAGAACAGCAGGTAGTGGGCGGCAATGATCAGGTACTTGCTGAACAGTGCCTGCTTGCCTGCAGCACCACACAGGGTGAGGCACACACAGCGCGTGGGGGGACCCTCAGCTGCAGCCTGCACACAGCTTGCCGGCCCACACAGCTGACTGCAGGGCTGGGGTGCGTGTGTGTTGGGCACCCCACAGGCCACCACACAGGGTGAGGCACACAGCGCTGACTGCAGGGCTGGGGGCGCAACACACAGCCTACTGGGCCAGAGCAGGAGCCGGGGCGACATGGCCTGGGTTAGTGTGGGGCAGGGGGGAGAGTGGGGCAGGGCACGGCCACTGAACACATTAACGTGGGGAGCCCCATACACCACAGCTCCTTCCCTTCGTGCCCGCTCCTGGCTGCGGACACCAGGTGAGGGGCCCCCTCAGCCTGGACCCCTCGCACCTGAACCAGCTGCCAGGCTCATGAGGGGAGTCGACCTCATCTAAGGCACCCCACAGGGCCTCTCTGTGACCCCAGGATCGCAAGCGCCCCACCCCACCCACACCCACCCACACCCACCCACCGCCCCATACATTCACATCCACCCACCCCCACCCCCACCCCCACACATCACACACATCACATACTCATCACACACATTTAGGCAATGCCTACCAGGGGGGCACTGGAAGTCCTGGGAGCTGGCCTTGTCGGTTGGTGCGGCGGCCAACAGAACGCGCATGGCCCCTTGCCAGTCAGGGGCTAGCAGGTGGCGACCAGCCTTGGTGCTGTCTTCGCTCGCCTGCAGGCAGTGTGGGCAGCCTTGGATGGTGGGCGGGCAGGTGGGCGGGTAGGCCAGCAGGGTGGGGTGGGGCAGGGGGTGAGGGGGGCAGTGCTTGCATGGTGTCTGCACCAAGATGAGGCGCAGGTGCAGCGGGTGGCAGGGCAGTGGGGAAGCAGCAGGGGGTGCTCTTTGCGAATTACCGTTTGGATCGTATTGCTGGTGCAGACGGTCAATAGCCACGGCCTGCACGTTAAACAGCAGCACATCTTGGTGGGGTGATGGCTGGGAAGGGTGGGGGTGGGGTGGGGTGGGGTGGGGTGGGGTGGGGTGGGGTGGGGTGGGGTGGGGTGGGGTGGGGTGGGGTGGGGTGGGGTGGGGTGGGGTGGGGTGGGGTGGGGTGGGGTGGGGTGGGGTGGGGTGGGGTGGGGTGGGGTGGGGTGGGGTGGGGTGGGGTGGGGTGGGGTGGGGTGGGGTGGGGTGGGGTGGGGTGGGGTGGGGGGGGGTGGGGGGGGGGGACCCTCAGCTACCGCGCTGCTTGCTTTGAAACCCTGCCTGCCTGCCTGCCCTATGTATGCCTGCCCTATGTTGATCTGGCTGGGGTGCCTGAAGTGCCTGAGGGCTCACTTGATGTACTCCAAGAGCAGAGAGATGACCCCCAGGGATAGCAGCTCCTCCTTCAGCCTGCACCAAGTGGTGGCAGCAGCAGCAGCAGCGGTGGCAGCAGCGGTGGCAGCAGCGGCAGCAGCAGCAGCAGCAGAGATGTCCGCATCACCTTCTTGGTGTCATAGCAGGGAGGGGAGAAGGAGGCGTAGAGAAGGGACTGTGCGGCTGGGAGCGCAGCCATTGTAAGGTATCAGGGGGATGAATCTACCCTGGGGCTGGGGCTGGGGCTGGGGCTGGGGCTGGGGCTGGGGCTGGGGCTGGGGCTGGGGCTGGGGCTGGGGCTGGGGCTGTTCGTCAGCCGCGGCATGAGGTGCTCCTTCTGATGGCTGGTTTTCACTGTGTGTGCCTCCCTCCTCCCAGCCTCTCACTCACTTGGACAGCCACAGCTTGGATGCCAGGCCTGAGCCCCCGAAGCGGTGCGACAGCCAGGACAGGAAGCCCAGCACCAGCTCCCAAAACACCGCGATGGCCATGAAGAGGAGGAACAGCAGGGACACCCCAAAGCCAGTGGTCCTGCAGTGGCCACGTGCATGCAGGCTCAGGGAAGTGAGGCCCTGTCAGGTGTGGCATGAGTGTGGTAGGGGCAGGAAGGGGGCTACTGGGCGAGTCAGCGGCTACCTCAGGCCAGTGGCCGACTGACAGGCAAGAGGCATGCTCGTGATCCTACAATGGGGTGTAGGGATGACCAGCTTTCAGGCTCGGCCGGGGAAGCCATGCACTGAATGTGGCGTGAAGGGAGGGGTACCGAGGTTGTTGGGTGAGCTGCGGGAACTAAGGACTGTGAAGTGGGTTTGAAGAAGCTGCAGCTGCGGGGAAGAGATTCACTGTAAGCGTTGCTGCCGAGGTGCTGCGACAACTGTGATGACTCTGGACTAGCGCGTCAGTTATATCTGGACTAGCTCAGGGTTGTGCAAACTCAAAGGACCAGCATCGCTTTGCAAATGTCGGTTTCGGTGCCATTCTACTTCCAGCTGTGCGCGGTGCAAGCTACAGATAGTCGTGCTGCCAACTTACCCCTCCGACATGAGCACATCGCCGTACTCCACCTTTCCCATGGAGCTTGATTTCGTTGCCTTTCAGGCTCGTCTTTTAGTGCGAAACTGGCGAAACTGAAGTGACCTCACTCAGTAGCTGGGGGGAACATGGTAGCTAAGCAGGCATGCGGGACCTGCGGCTCATCTGTGGCACGCCTGACGATATGTTCAAACAGGCCAGCATCAGGCTCGCACATGCCACCTCCGTACATCGCGTTTGTACCAGCCTGCGGCCAGAGGGGATGGCATGGGGCTGGTGGGGTGTGAGCCCTCGCTGGTGGCTTGTCACAGTTTGGACGGTTTCGGGTATCCTTATGGTCAATGCAGATCACTGGCTAAGTCGCAGGCACTTCAAAAGGTAAAGTATCCTGTGGCAAGGCTGGGTGTGTCAAAGGCTTGCTCTTGGCTGCTGGGTAGGGTAGGGAGGGGGCTGCGATGTCAGGGGGGAGGGGAGGGGGAGGGGAGAGGTAGGTGCTTAGTAGGGTGGGGTGGGGTGGACTGGGGTGAGGAGGTGGTGGTGATTGTGGTGGAGGTGGCGGCTAAGATTGGGTAAGCAGGCTCCTGCAACAATTGCCAACCATGGTGGTGGGGGGTAGCTATGCACCAGGTGGACATTTCCTGGTAACATACGTCGGGTCGGGTCGGGTCGGGTCGGGTCGGGTCGGGTCGGGTCGGGTCGGGTCGGGTCGGGTCGGGTCGGGTCGGGTCGGGTCGGGTCGGGTCGGGTCGGGTCGGGTCGGGTCGGGTCGGGTCGGGTCGGGTCGGGTCGGGTCGGGTCGGGTCGGGTCGGGTCGGGTCGGGTCGGGTCGGGTCGGGTCGGGTCGGGTCGGGTCGGGTCGGGTCGGGTCGGGTCGGGTCGGGTCGGGTCGGGTCGGGTCGGGTCGGGTCGGGTCGGGTCGGGTCGGGTCGGGTCGGGTCGGGTCGGGTCGGGTCGGGTCGGGTCGGGTCGGGTCGGGTCGGGTCGGGTCGGGTCGGGTCGGGTCGGGTCGGGTCGGGTCGGGTCGGGTCGGGTCGGGTCGGGTCGGGTCGGGTCGGGTCGGGTCGGGTCGGGTCGGGTCGGGTCGGGTCGGGTCGGGTCGGGTCGGGTCGGGTCGGGTCGGGTCGGGTCGGGTCGGGTCGGGTCGGGTCGGGTCGGGTCGGGTCGGGTCGGGTCGGGTCGGGTCGGGTCGGGTCGGGTCGGGTCGGGTCGGGTCGGGTCGGGTCGGGTCGGGTCGGGTCGGGTCGGGTCGGGTCGGGTCGGGTCGGGTCGGGTCGGGTCGGGTCGGGTCGGGTCGGGTCGGGTCGGGTCGGGTCGGGTCGGGTCGGGTCGGGTCGGGTCGGGTCGGGTCGGGTCGGGTCGGGTCGGGTCGGGTCGGGTCGGGTCGGGTCGGGTCGGGTCGGGTCGGGTCGGGTCGGGTCGGGTCGGGTCGGGTCGGGTCGGGTCGGGTCGGGTCGGGTCGGGTCGGGTCGGGTCGGGTCGGGTCGGGTCGGGTCGGGTCGGGTCGGGTCGGGTCGGGTCGGGTCGGGTCGGGTCGGGTCGGGTCGGGTCGGGTCGGGTCGGGTCGGGTCGGGTCGGGTCGGGTCGGGTCGGGTCGGGTCGGGTCGGGTCGGGTCGGGTCGGGTCGGGTCGGGTCGGGTCGGGTCGGGTCGGGTCGGGTCGGGTCGGGTCGGGTCGGGTCGGGTCGGGTCGGGTCGGGTCGGGTCGGGTCGGGTCGGGTCGGGTCGGGTCGGGTCGGGTCGGGTCGGGTCGGGTCGGGTCGGGTCGGGTCGGGTCGGGTCGGGTCGGGTCGGGTCGGGTCGGGTCGGGTCGGGTCGGGTCGGGTCGGGTCGGGTCGGGTCGGGTCGGGTCGGGTCGGGTCGGGTCGGGTCGGGTCGGGTCGGGTCGGGTCGGGTCGGGTCGGGTCGGGTCGGGTCGGGTCGGGTCGGGTCGGGTCGGGTCGGGTCGGGTCGGGTCGGGTCGGGTCGGGTCGGGTCGGGTCGGGTCGGGTCGGGTCGGGTCGGGTCGGGTCGGGTCGGGTCGGGTCGGGTCGGGTCGGGTCGGGTCGGGTCGGGTCGGGTCGGGTCGGGTCGGGTCGGGTCGGGTCGGGTCGGGTCGGGTCGGGTCGGGTCGGGTCGGGTCGGGTCGGGTCGGGTCGGGTCGGGTCGGGTCGGGTCGGGTCGGGTCGGGTCGGGTCGGGTCGGGTCGGGTCGGGTCGGGTCGGGTCGGGTCGGGTCGGGTCGGGTCGGGTCGGGTCGGGTCGGGTCGGGTCGGGTCGGGTCGGGTCGGGTCGGGTCGGGTCGGGTCGGGTCGGGTCGGGTCGGGTCGGGTCGGGTCGGGTCGGGTCGGGTCGGGTCGGGTCGGGTCGGGTCGGGTCGGGTCGGGTCGGGTCGGGTCGGGTCGGGTCGGGTCGGGTCGGGTCGGGTCGGGTCGGGTCGGGTCGGGTCGGGTCGGGTCGGGTCGGGTCGGGTCGGGTCGGGTCGGGTCGGGTCGGGTCGGGTCGGGTCGGGTCGGGTCGGGTCGGGTCGGGTCGGGTCGGGTCGGGTCGGGTCGGGTCGGGTCGGGTCGGGTCGGGTCGGGTCGGGTCGGGTCGGGTCGGGTCGGGTCGGGTCGGGTCGGGTCGGGTCGGGTCGGGTCGGGTCGGGTCGGGTCGGGTCGGGTCGGGTCGGGTCGGGTCAACTGGGTGGGGGTGAGGGTCAGGGTCAGGGTCAGGTATCAGATCATACATTCTTGCAGAAGCCCTCAATGACGCGCTCCTAGGCATGGTGCAGCCCCAACCGCTTCCGGCGCCACCGTGGCGTGAGGTACTCCTCCCACTGTGCGTCCCAGGTGGCCTTGCGCACCAGGAGGTGGGCATGGAGGCCGTCCAGGGTGGTGCCAGCTTGGGTGGCAGCTGCCAGCTGTTGCAGTTGTGGCTGTAAGGCAGTTGACTAACGGGCTGTGTCCTGCTTGGCTTTGGTCACCCCGTTGTCATGCTTCATCTGCCCCTTGGTCAGCTCCCACTCCCACTTCCTCAGTACCTGGCCCATGACTGGGTGCCGTTGTGCATGCACTGCCTTGATGGCCTGGGTGACGCCTGGGTCCACCCCAACACCAATGTGGGTGGCTGGGTTGATGTCGCTGGTGGCTGTGAGCTCACGCCCTTTGAAGGGCACTTCAACTGGCTCCTTGACTGCCTGGTTGCGCACGAAGTGCACACTGATGCTGACCCCGTCTGTCTCTACCCTACGCGCAAAGTCCCACCCGTTGTTTTGCACCTGGCTGTACTGGATGAATTGCTCCCCTGCACTGGGGCAGGCTGTTTGCCACAAACGGTGTCAGGTCAATCATGCCTAGGTCAGTCAGCAACCCATGCAACACCCTGTCGTCGATGACCCCACGGGGAGCATGGTGAAGGGATGTGGGCAGGTTTCGAGGGCGGCTGTCACCAGGGAGTACCGCATGGGGTGCTATCTGCCAACCCTCTAGGCAACGGTTCACAAACAGAACATAGCGCACTCTATTCACTAGGGGCAGCCTGCCTGCCCCCCCCCTTCCCTACGGAGTCTACTCCAACCCTCCACTGGGCCTCCAGCCCTAGCAGCCCACGGTGCATGGCTACCTCTGCCACCCACCAAGGTTGCCGTATTCCACTGTTGGCTGTCAAGCGCCACCTGAGCTGTTGGTCTGGCAGGCTGTAGTCAAGTCTGCCTAGCACCAGTTGGGGGACGTGCTTCTTCATGGCCTTGCTACCCCCCCCCTCCACCACCCCAACTGCCTTGCCCCACCAATTGATGAACCGCCATGGGTGCCGGTAGTACTCCTTGATGCTTGTGCTAATCTCGGTGGCGTTGACATTGAGGGAGTTGTTGTCCCCTTGCAGATGGGGTGCAGCAGCAGGCAGGCATCCACACAGCCTCCATGCAGCAGGCAGGCATCCACACAACCTAGCTCCCTTCCCCTTCCTTCTCTAAATTCTTTCTCTTCTTGGTTTTTCCCCCTCTTTTTCCTCTTTTCTCTATTCTCTTCTCAGTATTTTACCTTTGTGGGTTGGCTTGTATCCACCCAAGCCCTACCTCCTTAGTGTAACAACTACTGCTATACGGCCATCAGCCTCACAGGCTGGGCGCAGCACTCCTCCGCCAGCCAAGCGTAGCAAGCGCACTCAGGCACTCCTTGATGTTGGTGCCGATCATGGTGGCGTTGGCATTGAGGAAGTTGCCGTCCCCCTTGCAGATGCACCTCGTACAGCTCCTTAAGCATGGCAACCGGCCAGGTGCTGCTGGGCTGCTCAAACACCGCCACCTCCCCGGTGTAACGTGCAGCCTCATAAAGGCGACGTTGGACCGTTTGAACCATATGTAACACTGAGCCGGCCGCGAGGGCACTCGAGCCGCGGGTACTGAAAGGGTCGGCCACAAGGCATTACCGTGAGAAGGCTAGGGCTTAGAACGGGGCCCCCTGGAATCGAACCAGCTGTCCTCACAGCTTACGCTGCTAGGCTTTACCTGCCAACTCACACTAATGCGGTGTGACCGATTATCCTGTAGCTGCCTCGGGTTAACCGCGACAGCCCAGACGACACTAAGGGACTACGCGGAGCGCGCCCTTACATTCCTCCCCCCCAAGGGGATGCCTCGTTCCGCCTCAGGTTAAACCCGAGACTCGCAAGACCTAGGTCTCACTTGGTTAGCTACTGGGTACCATGAAGGTAGAGCCAGGTCAAAGCTGGGTGTGGTCAGAGACCAACTGTAATAGGGGAATTGTAACGTATAACCATAGGCTTTGTAAGCACAGAGAAGAGAGTGCCTTAGTGCAGCAGCGCCGCAGCATGCATGCAGGAGACTTACTTAAGATGATGGATAGCATTGTATTCAGCCAAGACCTTGTCACAGTCAGTCAGGTTGGACCTGGGCTCCCAGGTGTTGTGAGTGGAGTCATAGCCCTCCCACTGCACCAGGTAGAAACTGGCCTTGTTGTCTTTCACACCCTTGTGGTCAAGCAAACGCTCAACATAGTACACAGGGGTCTCATCCATCCATGTCACAGGAGGTGGCATGAAGCCCACATCAGTGCCAGTGTAAGGCTTGATGAGTGACACATGGAAGACAGGGTGCAGACGGCTCATGCTGGCAGGTAGGTCTAGCTTGACAGCTACTGCACCAACCAGCAGCAGGATCTCAAAGGGACCCACATACCTAGGTATGAGCTTACGAGCCTTCCCAGGCTGAAGCTTGAGGTTCTTGGTGCTGAGCAACACCTTCTGGCCCACCTTGTACTCAACGTCACGCCTGGCCTTGTTGGCATAGGCAGCCTGACGGGATTGGGCTGCAGCCATGCACTTCCTGGCATTGGCAACAGCATCCTGCCACCAGCGGGTAAAGGCATGAGCAGAGGGACAACGGCCCACCATAAGGCAGGTCACGTAGGCCAACAGTCACAGGAGACTGACCTGTGTTGACCAGGAAGGGGGTGGACTGGATGGACTCCTGCCACGAGTTGTTGACAGCAAACTCAGCCAAGGCTAAGTAGTCAGGCCAGTCAGATTGAGTAGGTGAGATGTAATGCCTGAGCATTTCCTCTAACACACGGTTATACCTCTCTGTCTGGCCATCAGACTGTGGATGATAAGATGATGAGAGGGCAGGCTTAGAGCCACAGCGCCTCATGACCTCACGCCAGAACACACTTGTGAACAGTGAGCCCCGGTCAGAGATCAGCTCAGCAGGCATGCCATGCAGTTTGTACACATGGTCAATGAACAGTTGTGCAAAACGGCGTGCCTTAAGGTCCTCACGGCAGGGCACAAAGTGGACCATCTTGCTGAGCCTGTCCACAAAGACACAGATAGCATCATACCCATGTGACCCAGAGGGTAGCTTGGTAATGAAGTCCATGGACACAGACTCCCAGCGGTAGTCAGGTATAGACAACGGGTTGAGTAGGCCACCTGGCTTGAGAGTAGACGCCTTGTCACGTTGACAGGCATCACATGTGGACACATAGTACCTGACGTCAGCACGCATTGGGTTCCACCAAAACACACGTGACACACGTTCCAGGGTTTTGCTGATACCCACATGACCTGAATAGACTGCATCATGCATCTCGTGCAAGATGTGATTGCGCAGCTCAGAGTCATTGGGGACCACTACCTTATCCTTACCAGTGAGCCGCCATAGGCCATGTGTGTCCTGGTACATGCTGGACAGATCAGCTTCAGCATTAAACGCAGGGTCAAGCCGGTATCCTTGGATGAGTTGATCAGACAAACCCAGAGGATGGGCAGGAGCCGCAGGATAGTGCACTGAGGTGTCAGATGTACAGGTGACCAGGGGAACGAGGTCCCTGTTATGGCTTGTATCAGCAGTATTTTCAGTAATCTCTGGAGTTAAGGAGGATTTCGCAGTGACGGCAGCAGGGGCATTGGCCTCAAGGGCTCGAGCACCACTAGCTCCCTCCCCCCCACAGGAAAGTTTGGCCTGCCGTCTGGTGAGCATTGCACACACAGTGGCACCTTCCTGGGGGCCAGTGATTAACCGGGATAAAGGATCTGCTGGGTTGACAGGGCCAGGAATATACTCCAGCTTAAAGTCAAACCTAGACAGCAGCTCCATCCACCTAGCCTGACGCCTAGACAGATTCTTCTGTGTAGGCAGTGAAATCAAAGGCTTATGGTCGGTGAACAGAGTGAATGGCACACCTTCAAGGTAGCAACGCCATTCTTTGCATGCGGTGACAAGAGCAAGCATCTCTTGCTCACCTGTGGTGTAGTTGACCTCAGCAGAGGACAACTTCTTGCTCAGATAGGCAAGGGGGTACCCATCCTGCATCAGGACTGCACCTACTCCTTGGAGTGAGGCATCACAGTACACCTGAAAGGGTTGGGTGTGATCTGGCAGGCGCAGCATAGGCACGTTAGCCACAGCAGCTTTGAGCTCATAGAAGGCAAGACGTTCATGGTCAGGCCAGGAGTGCCATGGGAATGTGGCACTGAGCTTGCCACACAGATCAGTCAGGGGTGCTGAGATGGCACTGAAGTTATGCACAAACTTGCGAACAAAGTTGGCAGCACCCAGGAAGGACTGCAGCTGGGTCAGGGACGAAGGGACAGGCCAGTCAATAATGGCCTTCACCTTATCAGGGTCCACAGAGATGGCACCAGCCGAAATCACATGCCCAAGAAACCTGAGGGTGAGCTGCATGAACTCACATTTGGACATCCTGGCATACAGTTTGTTTTTACGCAGCAGGTCAAAGACAAGGCGTAGGTGCTGCAGGTGCTCAGGTAGAGACTTAGACATGACCAGTATGTCATCTAGATACACTAGTGCACACTTGCCCAGGACAGGTGCAAAAGCATCATTCATGACACGCTGGAAGGTGGCAGGGGCATTGGTCAGGCCAAAAGACAGCACCTTAAATTGGAAGTGACCTTCAGGGGTCCTGAAGGCCGTTTTGGGGACGTCCTCAGGAGTGATCCTGATCTGGTGGTAACCAGCCTGGAGGTCCAGGGAGGAGAAGACAGAACACCCTGACAACCTGTCAAACAGATCATCAATCCTGGGCAGGGGGTACTGGTCACGTAGTGTGAGCTTGTTGAGCTGACGGTAGTCAATGCACATACGTAGCTCACCTGACTTCTTCTGCACAAACAGGATGGGTGCAGCATAGGGGGAGGAGCTGGGCTCAATCATACCTTTGCTGAGGTAGTCCTGGATCTGTCTCTTGAGCTCCTCTTGCTCAGGTTTACTGAGGCGGTACATGGGGGTCACAGGTGGACGGGCGTCAGGGACCAGGGGTATGGTATGACCCACAGGACGTTCAGGAGGGGTATCAGTGAGTGGTTTAAACACATCACTGTACTCATGGAGTAGGGTTTGCAGCTCAGCTTTGATAGCTGCAGGTATGTGTGGGTCGTCTTTGTCACTGGGGGTACCAGGACTGGCAGAGGCTGAGCCTTCAACCATGACTAAAGCCACCACAGCACGGCCACCTTTAAGGAGCCACCTGGACGCCTGGGTAGCTGAGATTAACTCAGGTTTGGCTTTGAGAGCATTGATTAAGAATGCAGGGGTTGGTCTTACAGCAGAACATTGCCCAACATACTTAGGGGCTGCCACAGCAAGACACGGCAGAGTCACAGCAGTCTTGCCAGCAGCAGAAAGAGAAAGGGTTTTACCCTCATAAGAAAGGATAGCCTTGTTGGCAAACAGCCAGTCATCACCCAGAAGCACATCATAACCTTGCACAAAGCTAGGCATGACAGTCAGTTTGCATGTGGCACAGTGGCCAGGCAGACACAGGTCTACATCAGCAAACTGATGGCATGATAGGGTGGTGTTGTCAGCCAGGGACCACTGATGTGTTGTGGGGAGAGCAGTTAGCAGCAGGGCATGCTTGGAAGCAAATGCTATGCTGATGAAAGAGTGAGTGGCACCAGTGTCACACAAGAAGTGTGCCAGCAGCCAGCAGCCAATGATGAGCTTTGGAGTACAAGCTCTATGGCAATGCGTGCTTGACAGCAAAGTTGGTGCCGATCAATGAGTGTGTGGGGTTACAGCATACAGCCAGTCATCACCCAAAGACACATCATACCGCGGTAGGCGGGGTATCAGACGGCGGAGCCGTGGGAGCTGCAGGGTAGGCACGGGGAGTGGCGGAGCTACCAGCGCCACCGGCGCGGCCAGAGTGACCAGGCCGGAGTAAGAGTGAGGGCTGCCCGGACGGCGGCGATGTGCGGGCGAACAGCAGCCACAACACTAACACCACCACACTTGCTTGGGGTGACCCCAGAACCAGCAGCACCTACAATGCCCTTGTGGCTGTCTATGGCTGAAGCCACAGCATCGTCAAGAGTGGGGTGTGCCAAGGACATGAGGTCCTGTGCCACTGGGCCAGCTGGGGGGTGAAGCCCCTATAAACAGTGTCCACAGTCAATGCCATGTTCATGCACCCTGTTCCACACAAAGTGATGGTATTGCTGTAGTTTGTAATGTACTCCTGCAGGGTCACACTGAGAGACATGCACAGCAGCTTAGAGTTCAACAGCTGGCCATGAGCATGGTTGAGGTCAGTCACAGTCCTCCCCTACCATCTCAATGAAGTGCTTGCAAAGATAGTCTCATGGGGTATACCCACTGTGTATCAAGGCATCTGAATACCTGGTGGACTTGAACATGAGCATGGCAGTGCAAGGGCAGGATTAAGGTTATTGTTAGCACATTGCACCTCCAGATCCTTAAGGAAGGTGACAGCACGTTTACCCTGAGCAAGGCTGTTATCAGACCAACGCTCAACAGGGGGCAAGCCCCTGTGGGGGTGCACCACAGTGTCATGAGCCAGAGGCACAGCAGCAGGTTGGAGTGGGGCAGAGCCACCAACTATCCCAGCATACTTTTGACAGGTTGCAGCAATAGATGCTGATGGCTTGGGGACAGGCCTACAAGGGCTCTGTCCTACGGGAGTCCAGCCAGAGGCAGGAGCACCCTGGGCCACTGTGGCTTGTGCAGCAGTGTATGCAGCACGTGCAACAGATGCAGCAGCAGCAGTAGTGCATGGAGCATTGTGCACAGCAGGTTGGTCAGCAGGCTGGGCAGCAGAGGCACCATTACCTTCATGGTCTGCAGCATAAGCATGGGGACCTGTAGACCCACCTGCAGGCTGGGGACCAGCCTCCTGCAAGCCAGCAGACTGGTGTGCAACAGCAGCAACACTATGCACAGCAGGCTGGGCAGCAGGCTGAGCAGCAGGCTGGGCAGCAAAGGTGCCATTGCCTTTAAGGGCTGCAACAGAAGCATGGGGACATGTAGACCCACCTGCAAGCTGGGGACCAGCTTCCTGCAAAACAGCAGACTGGCGTACACCAGCATTAGCAGCAGGTCGACGAGCAGTGGAACATTGCATGTCGAAGATGCTAGCCACAGTATTGCAAGGCTGCATTTCTGCCTGCATGGAGGGCTGAGCCCGGCTGGGGCGCAAGAGCAAAAGCATCAGCGCGACTCACCCCAGCAGCAACGGCTTCAGCAGCGGCAAGCTTCTGCGAGAATAGCGCCCAGGAGGTCCTCGCGGGCCAGGAGGCCGGCCGGAGCTGCTCACTAGGCACGTCCCGCTCGCCAGCTTTTCCGCCACTGTCACGCTCGCCTGCAAGGTCGACACATCCTACAATGCACGGGTCCGCTCATAGAGGGTCTCCAGATATGCCTTATTCTCGGCCCCATTTTGGCGAGCTCGATGTTTTGTATGTATCGAGGCTTTGTTTAAGAGCGCTTAGCGCGAGCCTAATCCTCTACAGTGACTGTGTAAGTCACGCAAACACTTCGAACCATCTTTTACATGTTCGAGGCGGAGTGTTTACAGTAATTGGCTTATCGGTCGGAAACCACTTGTAACGTGCAGCCTCATAAAGGCGACGTTGGACCGTTTGAACCATATGTAACACTGAGCCGGCCGCGAGGGCACTCGAGCCGCGGGTACTGAAAGGGTCGGCCACAAGGCATTACCGTGAGAAGGCTAGGGCTTAGAACGGGGCCCCCTGGAATCGAACCAGCTGTCCTCACAGCTTACGCTGCTAGGCTTTACCTGCCAACTCACACTAATGCGGTGTGACCGATTATCCTGTAGCTGCCCCGGGTTAACCGCGACAGCCCAGACGACACTAAGGGACTACGCGGAGCGCGCCCTTACACCCGGGCAGCAGCTTGATGCCACGGTGGTGGGGGCCACGCATCAGGTGCTCCAGCACACTGGCATTGGTGAGTAGGTCAATGGCACCCTTGATCTGTACCAACAGCTTGGGGTCCAAGATGCCCAACTGCATTGAGGGAGGCAGCTGGGCTGGGACGGGCGCAGAGCGGGGTGAGCTGCGTGTGGCAAGGCGGGGTGGAGTATTGGGAGGGCAGGCTGGGTCAGGTGGGGGAGGGGGGCCTGGGGCTGGACCTGCTGCTGGGAAGCCTTGACTGGGCTGGCCTAGGAAGGACAGGAGCAGCATTGACAGGCCGTAGTCCTGCCTGGACACTCACTTCATGCCCTCCACCACCTGCGGGTCAGAAGAGCCTTAAGCCCCAGTCAAGTCTGCCTAGCACCATGCCTGTTGCCAGACAGCACTGCTTGCTGCCCATGGTCGTGCGCTTGTTGACCTCCGACACAGCTGCGTCAACTTAAGCTGGGCTGAGATCAGGCCGGGCTGCCTCCACAAGGCCACGAAAGGCAGCCTTGATGACCTGGCGCCGCTGGCCAACTACCTCCTTGTCACCCTGCCCCTTCCCTTCTGCGTCGCGTCATCACAAACCATCCCAGGCCAACAAAACTTATTCAACAAGGAACAACATGTTGGGTTGTGGGTAATCTCACTCAACTACTACAAACACGTTGTAGCATCCTCGGTCGCACCCTTGACGACTACCAACCCCACGTAGATGGCACTCGTTCAAGGGGCTAATCCCCCTTGACCACTGGGCACCTCATCAAAACTAACAGCGTAATTGCTTAAAGGCTAACAGCCTGGCGACACAAACCAACCCTACCCAGCCCTAGAGGTCGCCAGGGCTCTTGGGCTGGGGCTGTGAGAGCATTGACGCTTGAGTGTGGACACGGATTTTGTTAATCGCACCGGCCTGCGATACCTGCGGGCACATATGGCACGGGGACATTAGGGTGGAGTGCGGGAATTTGTGCGTTGTGCGCTATGTGCGGGGCAACCAGGGCAACTTGTGCTATGCGGGCTATGTGCGGGACCTGCTTACCTGTGTGCGTTGTGCGCTGTGTGCTATGTGTGGGGCTGTGGGCGCTGTTGTATGGGCGTCAAGGGCAAATCCTAATCGTGTTGCAATGGTATATGCGGGGCAACAAGGGCAAGGTGCTGTGTGCTATGTGCGGGGCAACAAGGGCAAGGTGTGCGGGGCAACAAGGGCAACAAGTGTTTACATCAGGCGACCCCACCTAACAAGAAATGAAAGGAAATGATAGGAAACAGACCCCTGGTAATCAAAACGACTCTCTTGGGCAGCTAGCTTCGCAAGCTATGCTGCTACTAACGACAGTGCTATCACACATCTCTGCCAAAGGTGCAGAGCTCCACCCAGGGTCATTTGGTTGGTTTCAGATCGGTCATCCTTGTTTGTTGCATCAGCTCATGTTCAAAATCGCCTTGTTGGAATGGCCACACTCCATTGCTCACCTTGTCCTATTCCAACTGAACATCACCATCCTATGCCGCTGCAGGACTGTCAGCAAATGCTCCATTAGGTCGAGTCGTGTCCCTCTTACCAGCCTTCTTATGCTTCCTCTGCTCCTGACAGCAGTCGAGCTTAGGGCTTTTGATCAGCTGCCTCATCACCAGCATCCTCTGTAGACTCAACATCCACTGCGAGTCAAGGAGACACAGCACGCACGACGAGGTTATGTGACAAAGCACGGTCCAGCCGCCAGCTTGTTGTGACTGCAAGGCAGGGAGTTTCTATGTAGGCAAAGCATGGCCATGTGGGCAGAGCTCACATGCGGCCACTCCACCCTATTACACAATACTTGCACAAATGGCCCCATATGTTGCCTGAATATAAAGGTTGTAGGTGATGCAACAGGCATCGCTCGAAGGTGTTGGGCAGGCCCAGCCAGCACAGTGAGCCAGGCCAGCAGCCAGGAATGGACAGCACTAGCTGGGTGAACTCAAGTGTGCACACACACGCAGGCTGTTGAGCATCAGCTTCGCCGCAGGCAGCCCCAAAAGCCAAAGGGTTGGGAATGCCCCAGCAAGGCTGGGGATGACCGTTTGTGTGCATGGTGTGTTGCTCCCAGGTGCATTTCCCATGCAACCCATGAAACCCCCACAGCCCCTATGCAGCCAGGGCAGCCTCCCCAACAGCCCCCAGCTAGCCAAGCCCACCCATGCTGCTGAGCATTAACAGGTTGCAACGCTGAGCCTAAAAAAGCAAGCTGATCTTTGACCAAGCCTATTGAAGCAAGCCACCATCACCAAACCACACACATGCATGCATCCACACATGCAGGTTGGCTTGCTGTCAAGATTACAGAGCCCACCAAGGCTAGCCAGGGCAAAGGCAAGTCCAGCAACAATGCAGAGGGCGGTCGCTGTCATGAGAGTTGCACCATCTACAGCCAGACAATAGTACGGGTAGGTTTTTATGGGCTAGACTAGGAGGGGAGGCGGCAAAGCAGGCAAGAAGGATGAAGGAGCCATGCCGCAGCACCTTGACCCTCACTAGGGACTACAGACGGTGTTTTGTCTGTGTACAGTTATGTTCCCATGCACATGGCATGGCCGCCTACCACCTATACTATTGCCTGACCCTTGTGACAGGGCCTATAGTCACTGTAGCGGCCACAGCCACCTGGCTCTTGAGGGACACAAGAGCACGGTAGGTGAGGCTGCTCCACTCAGGCTGTGCTTATCTAGAGTGCGTGAGTGCTGTGAGTGCGTATTGATGGTGAAGGTCGAGACTGGAATGGCCAGCTACCAGCAACTCCCCGCGAGGAACACCCCGAGCTTGGCCTTGTTCGCAACGTGCTGCCCAGCGCTTACCATCAGCAGCGTCGAGTCCATAAGGTGAGGCGCCCCTCGCGAGCCATAGTCGAGGTGTCGGAACTAAGTCAGCTCCCGAACAGTGCTCGCTGCCCGCCTGGTTCACCAGTCGCTGCAGAGCTCTTTCGCGGGCCTTGGTCTGCGGGCATCATACGGAGGGATTGGAGAGCAGGAAAACAAGGGGAGAGAATGGGGGGAAGGTCCAGGGTGAGGGAGAGGATCAGATTATCAACCATGCCCACACCCTCATCCTGAGCTGGAGCTACTGGGACAGTCCATGCCAGAGCGAGGCAAGGGCCTTTTAGGTTTGGCTAGACTGCTGTGGAGAGGTGGGAAAGGAGCTGCATGGGCCACCCACTCACATCGCATGGCCTGCTCAGCAGCTGCTGCTCCACAGCCGCCTGCTCCGTCCGCAGCCCTGCCAAGGCGAGCTCATACTCTGTCGGCAGGGGTGCCCGATACCAGGGATGTTGCCGGATGGCTTCGCAGTCAGGGCGCAGTGCCTCGTCCAGCTCAAACATCTGCAGTACGTGCACCCGCCCATGTGTGCATGAGCCCAGGCACATGCCCTTGACTTGTGACAGCGCAGGCCGCACCTCTCTTGCAAGTGCACAAACATGGGCCCCAGACACAAAGGTCTTGCTGTTGCACCGCTGGTGGTGGCTGCATGCCCTGCTTGCTCACACGCCTACTCACACGCCGTAACCTGGCTGGCACATTATCGAATCACGGCTGTAGTACATGAATCTCCATGAATCTCCCGTGAAACCCAAATTGCTTGAAAAGGCCACCGCCCGTCGCACTGCGCATCGCGTGATGGCTAAGAAGAAGCGGAAGGGTAGCGACAAGAAACAGAAAGGTTCGTGTCCCTAGCCGACTTTGAGCTACGTGAGTTACGCGCTGTGAGATAACCCGTCGCTCCTGTTCGCAGTGTCTCGTTCCGCCCAAGGCAAGCAACGACAGGCGCGCCGTGATAGTTGGACCACGCGTCGACGTCAGGTGGCACCCCCGCCCTATGTGTCCCCGCCCTATGTGTCCCCGCACTGTTCAAATGGAGGCCCTAGTGAGGGACAAGGGCCCTGCTTCTGCTGCCGCTGCACACAGCGGTTGCTCGTGCACCTACTTACACACACTGCTGGTGTGTGAGGTCAAACTGTTTGGTCAAGAGCCTTGGCAGGGCAGGCGCTTTTATGTGGGCAAACCATGGTCCTGAGCACCCACCCCACCCCGCCATCCCCATTGGCACTGGAAGCTCTTCTGCCTGCTCAATATGAGGATCTTCCGTGGTGCAGCTGGCATTTCCAATGGGGAGGGTGTGATTAAGTTGGTGCTGCTGGCCTGCCTGAAGATGCTGGGGAGGCTCAAGGCGCCAGGCAGCCTTAGCACTAATGATACAGACAGCTAAATAAATGCAGTCCATGCATATATCTCTATCATATGCAATAAAACACCACCCTCTGTCTGCTTACCTTGTCAAGCAGGTCACGGCAGTCCTCGCTGAGCAGTTGCGCTTGCTTGGGAGCGCGCCAGCTGCCCTGAGCCTGTTGTCGCCAGACCTCTGTGTGAGCCTCAGTGTCATCGGGGCCGAGCTCGCTGGCATGCTCAAACGGAAACTTGCCCAACAGCAAGGCGTACAGGAGCACCCCGCACGACCACAGGTCGGCCCGCTTCGTATTGTAGCCGTGTTTGCTAGAGTTCAGCCGTTGCGGACACTGCAGGCAGGCAGCAAGTAGCTCCGAGGTCGCATCGCTGGCGTACATCGGTCGGGGAGGAGCTGGAACGCGCCATAAACGCGGCCCACCGCGGCCCAGCGCGGCCCAGAGGCGCAAAAGTGCAAAGGGGGGAGCAGCAAGAGCAAGGCCGGGGAAGACTCTACGCATCTTTACTCTGAAGCCTGCTTCGGCACTCACCATGTACACTGGGGTTCCAATGGGAGTGTGAGCTCGGGCAGTATCTCGCTCATCCCAGCCCTTTGCGAACCCGAAGTCTATCAGCTTGATGCGGGGCGGAGTACGACCATCCAACACGATGTTATCCCTGCAGCGCACCGGAGCGGCATCAACGTCGTTGCACCAGCGTCATGTCGCATCCTTGCGCGAAGCGCGGTGTGGCAGTGTCCCTCTGCAGTCATGCTCTATGCGAGCTCATTGATAGGGAAGGACGCGATACCGGGGTGAGGGTAATGAGACAGGAGCAGCTGGAGTGGTTGGCTATGCAAGTTGCGCTGTGTGCTGGGTCTGCCGGGTCTGGCTACCGCAAGGTGGTGGGAAAGCCCAGGGGAACTGACTGGTGTCCAAAGACGGTGGTGCTGGTGGATGAACGCCGCAACAGCAACAGCTTTGTCAGCCCGGCAGCAAACGACTAGCAGCAGGACAGCAGCTGGACCACAGCCAGCTCACCAGGCATGAAGGCTGGGGGTTCCCAGTGCACCCAGCACAATATAGCACAAAACCCTTCAGCTAGAGCCATATAACCAGGAATCTGCGATCGTCATCATGGCTACTAGTGGCTACGTTATCTGCAACCAGGATATGAAGTCCACACCAGTATCTAAGTTCCTGCGCCCACCCCCATTTCAAAAGGTGAGGCAATAGATATTGGCATGAAACAAATGCACTTATGCAAGCAACAGCTTGGGCAATGCCTGGTGCCAGCATACTGCTGTGCTTCAAGCTATTGAGCCTGGGCCTCAGGTGCTCAGTCTGGCAGCTAGTTAAAGCTCAGACCAGGGTACTCCTTGCCTAGGGCCTAGCGCCTTGTGGCCTCCCTTGCCCGCTGGAGGTTGAGAGCTGAGTTGCAGTCCCTGCCCACCCATCTGCCAAGGTCCCCAGGGTGGCCTGGTCCAGCCAGGGGTACGGCATGAGGCCCTGCACTGGCTCCAGGCTGACTGCAACAAGCAGTGCTGCACCTGACCAGCTGGGGCATTCCAGCCCTCAGGCCTGGTGGGCTTGCTGCGGTTTCAGGACACGATTCAAAAGGTATGACGCAAGCACCCAGGTGCATGAGGCAAGCCTGCATTGACCCAATGGCCTCTTGATGAACGACTGCCCAGTGGTCGACCCCAGGTCTATGCTGCCATTCCCAGTCGTCGGCAGCAACCCAAGAACCGTGGGCGCAGCAGTGAGAAGAGCACCATTCAGCATGCTCTAAAGCCCCATTAAACATTTCCCAAGCGCCAGCAGCGTGACCAGCCTGTCGTTGGTGCCCAAGCCCTCAAGCAAGCCCCCAAAGCCCTCACACAGCCACTCACAGCCAGCAGCCTCAGGGCCTGGGCTCAGCACCCCACCGTGCCAAGGCTACTCAACCTGACAAGGCTGACTAAGGCCACGCCAGCCGCCTGGCAGGTGGCTAGACCGGGACACCACTGCTGTGTTGAGCTTGCAGTGGGTTGATGAGAGCAAGGGGTTCCTCCTGGAGCTGTGCTGTTGGCCTGGCCACAAGCCACGGTGCTACCAAGGCATACCAGCGGCTGCGCAAGCAGCTGTACGACCCGCTACCCAAGGTCAAGCCTGGGGCTCATCACAGCCATAATGGCCGTTGTAGCACAGACTGCTGCACTGTGATGCAGCCATTTGCCCCTCAACCAGGGCAGGGAGCCCCGATGACTGCTGCTGTTCGGCCTCACGACCTCGGCAGACGGGCTCCTGCTTCTGGGCATGAACCCACACACTGACTCGTGCTTGCTTTCACGGTTAGGTCATGGGTGAGTAGCAAGTTGGCCGTATCATACACACGCAGGCTTATGAGAGCGGGGGGGCTGTGATGATCAGGCATTGGTTGCCTGCAGGGTGTTGGTGAGCAAGGTGTTGTGGTGCAGCTGGTGCTGCAGGTGCCTGCTGCTGCCAGGTCAGCAGCTCAAGCAGTGTGGCAGCTGGTGCTAGGAATATGACAGTGGTGTGCTGCATAGATCCCCCTGCTTGCTGTGACACACAGTGCACACGAGGGAGGGTGCCTGGCGCAAGCTGTAGCAGTGCTGGCTGTCTCAGCAGAACCAAGCACATAAGGGAGGGCGTCTGGCACAGCCTTTGACAGCAGGTGGGCTTACAGACACCCGGACCCTAACTACTTGATACAACCCAGAAGAATTGAGCACTGACTCACAGCTTGATGTCACGGTGCGCCACATGATTCATGTGCAGGTAGTCCACAGCTTCAAGGAATTGCTGCAGACGCGGAAAAGCTAAGAAGCTGAGAGGGCAAGAGGGGTCAGGCAGGAGGGGTGTGAAAGAGTGGTGGTGTAGACACATCATGTCTCATCGCACAAGCAGGTGCTTGTGGACTCACAGTGGTTTGAGATTGGGATGTGAACACGAAATGTTGGTCAGGCATGTTACCTGATTCTTTTCTGTCAGGGTTATACGTCACCATGCTATCGTGATGAGCAATTGCCAGTGACAGCACTACAGCGCCACAGCATGGGGCTGTATGGTACTTCTGAGGAGGAGGAGCTGGACAAACTAACAAACTAAGCTGCAAAGTATTGTCTGTAGAGGTAACCTGGCTGGCACATTATTGAATCACGGCTGTAGTACATGAATCTCCATGAATCTCCCGTGAAACCCAAATTGCTTGAAAAGGCCACCGCCCGTCGCACTGCGCATCGCGTGATGGCTAAGAAGAAGCACAAGAAGGACCCGGGAAAGAAACGGAAAGATTCGTGTCCCTAGCCGTGACGTGAGCCCTAGACGTGAGTTACGCGCTGTGTGATAACCCGTCGCTCCTGTTGGTCCCATCGCAGCGTCTCGTTCCGCCCAAGGCAAGCAACGACAAGAGCGACGGGATGGCTGGGCTACGTGTAGACGTCAGGTGGCACCCCCGCCCGATGTGTCCCCGCACTGTTTGTGTTGACCCCGCCTTTTGCCTTGGCCTGTCAAAATGGCAACTTTGCTTGGCTGCAGGTCATCAAGGTCCCCGAGGGCGCAGTGCTGCGCGGGTGCAAGAAGACGCGGCGCAAGCTGCGGGAGCACCTCCGGCTGCGGGCTGAAATCCACTCCCAGCTCCGCGTGATCGCGTCCTTGTTTGTATTGCGCATATTTCTCACCTGCCTGGTGGGCTACCCTACCCCGGGAAGTGCCAGCGCCCCTCAGCCTCCAGCCGTGCAGCCTCCCCAACCCCCTGATGCTCCCCCCCTACCCCCCCTACCCCAACAGGCCCCTGCCCAGCCAGCACCTGCCCAGCCTGTCAGCATGGAGTGTGACAATGCCTCTGACTCCGAGTCAGATTGTGACTCAAAGCCAGAGCCACAGTCTGACTCGGAGTCAGAGTCAGAACCCGAGCCAGTCACGCAACCCCCCCCAAGGCGCTGCAGCGCCCGCCTGGCAGCCCTTGCACCCGCAGCACCCACTGGCCCTCCCTTGCCCCTTGACTGCGAGGACCCTGTCATGCTGAGGCAGCTCAAGGACTTCTGCAAGTTCTTCTCCAACCCAAACTTCAAGACATGCTACAACCAGCTGCAGCGGCGCCTTGGACGCAACCGCCACCCCATGCTCATGCCAGCCTTTGAGGACCCCAGCAACCAGGCGCTGCTGGCCAAGCTGCAGGAGCTAGGCAGCATCAACCTGGCGGGTTTCCACAACACCATCGACGCACACTCCATGCAGCTGGTGGTGGCCATGCAGCAGTACTACTCCAACCCAGGCAAGTAATGGTGGTGACTTGACCCTGGACTTGGACCTGGACCTAGACCTGTCCTGACCTTATACCTGACTTTATACCTGACCTGACCTGACCTGACCTGACCTTATACATGACCTGACCAAGACCTGACCTGACCTGACCTGACCTGACCTGACCTGACCTGACCTGACCTGACCTGACCTGACCTGACCTGACCTGACCTGACCTATACCTGACCTGACCTGACCTTACATCTGACCTGACCTGACCTGACCTGACCTGCAGAGCGCATTGTCAAGCTGTACGCCAAGGCAGCCAGGGCCCAGCTAGGCTGGAGCGGGGAGGAGGCGCAGCTGTTCATCAGGATGGCGTGTGGGTATGGCATCAACGCCCACAGCTCGGAGCTGGAGGCCGCCACCCTGGACAAGGGCCATGTGGCGGACCTGATAGAGGAGGCCAACACGCACCGCCGCCTACTGGGCATGAAGAAGGAAGGCTCCCTGCAGGACACCCTGCCCCTGCCCTGCCGCATGCGCCATGCAGTGCATGTGTGCCGGTGGCTAGAGCGGTGGCAGCAGCCCCACACCCCACCCGCACCAGGGCAGCCAAAGCGCGGCAAGAGGCGTGGGGTTGGTCCCCGGACCCTGACCTGCCCACCCCCCTTCACCCTCACCCCCATGGCCAGGGTGGGGGTGCACTTCATCGAAGGTGGACAGCAGGGTGCTGCATGGGGTGTGCAAGCAGCTGGGCCTGACCAAGGAAACCCGGGCAGCATTCACCTCAGAGCCAGCACTGAGCCATCACTGGGCCAGGTGGTTCAACACCAACAAGCTTCGCAACCAGGGGTTTGCTTTCGAGAGGTTGGTGGACACAGATGGTGTCAGCGTGTGCGTGCACTACACGCGCCCCCTTCCCCCTCCTCCAGCCCCACCTCCAGCTGCCAGCAGCAGCAGCACCAGCAGCCGCCCAAGTGCAGCAGCAGCAGCGGCTCATGCAGTGGGGCTCCCCCACATAGGCAGGGGCATAGCTGAGATGCGTGAGTTTGTGTTTGACCCAGACACACAGATTGGGGTGGGCATCGACCCCGGCGTCACCCAGGCAGTCAGCGCAGCCTCTGGGGTGTGGGATCCGCAGTCAGGCCAGCTGATGGCAGACCAGCTGCGCCGGTGGAAGCTGACCAAGGGCCAGGTGAAGCATGACAGCGGCCTGAACAATGCCCGCCGTGACACGGAGCGGTGGCTGGCACCGATCAAGCCCCACCTCCAGCACCTGGCAGCAGCAAGCTCAGCTGGCACCTCCCTGGAGGCAAACCTGAAGCACATCACCGTCACCCTGGCCACCTGGGATGCGGTGTGGGAGGTGTACCTGGACCCCAAGTGGGCACGGCAGCGGCTGAGGCTGTACGGAGCCCAGGACCGGGCGCTGGAGCAGTTCTTCAACAAGGTGAGGGTGGGTGGGTGGGTAGGTGCGTCGGAGGGAGGGTAAGGGACTGGGAGGTGGTGGGTTGGGCATGAAGTGAAAGAGTACTTGATTGTGCCATGCCTAACCTGGTGCCACCATGTCAGCCACCATGTGTGTGCCTCTTGTGTGCATGGCTGCAGTTGGAGGAGGACATGGCTGAGCTGTCCATGGAGCGCCACAATGGGCATGCCAAGCAGCTGGTGGTCTTCTTTGGCGCAGCTAGCATTGGCACAGCGGGAGGGTGGGGTGCTGATGCGGTGTTGCGTGCCTGCCGCAAGGTGGTGTGCAGGCCCAGGGGCACAGACCAGCTGCGGGGCAGGGTGGTGCTCGTGGATGAGCACCGCACCACCCGGGTCAGCTCAGCAGTGAATGGCAAGCAGCCCTGTGAGGAGGAGCTGAACACACTCAGTGCCCACCAGGCCTGCAGGCTGGAAGCCCCCAGCAGGGCAGGTGGAACAGCGCCTGCTGCGGCCAGCCTGGAGCCAGCAGCGTGACCAGCCAGTGCGGGGCATGATGTGGTGCCCTGTGGTGGCCCCCCGCAAGCCCCCACAGGCCCCACGCAGCAGCCAGGAAGCCGCACCGACAGCAGCCTCAGAGCCAGGGCCCAGCACTCCCCAGCCAGCCAAGCGCAGCAAGCGCACCAAGGCTGAGCCAGAGGCAGCTGAGCCCACCAAGGGCAAAGGCAAGGGCAAGGCTGCCAAAGCCAAGCCAGCACCGCAGCCAGGAAGGTGGCTGGACCGGGACTGCAACTCAGCATTGAACATGCAGCGCATTGGGGAGAGCAGGTGGCGGCCGCTGGAGCTGTGCTTCTGGCCAGACCAGGGAGCTCTGCCAGCCAAGGGCAAGGAATACCCTGGCTTGGGCTACAAGCGGCTGCGAGACAAGCCGACCCAAGGCCCAGCAGCAGCAGCAGCAGCCTGCTGAGGCACAGTAGTGTGTGCCCCCTTTGTTGAGCTGTCATCAGCTTACAATTAGTGCATGCAGGTCATGCCAACTCTACGCTATAGCCCTCGGGTCAGGCATTAATGTAGGTGGTAGGCGGGCTCATGTGCCATGTGCACTGGGTTTACTCCACACAGCCCAATAACACTGTTTGAGTCGGATCCAGTTAGTGGCTACTAGTGGCTGATAGTGTATGCTAGTAGGTACTTCTGATCCGGCTCAAATGGAGGCCCTAGTGAGGGACAAGGGGGCTGCCTCCATGGCTCACCTTGAAGAAGTAGCGGGCCTCGTCCTCGGACAGGCCTGTGCGGGGCCCACAGGGGGTCCACTCCCGAGTGAGGTAGTCAGCCAGGGTGCCACCTGGCATGCACTCCATTGCTAGCCCAAGGTGTGTCTTTGTTAAGAACAGCTGTCTTGCTTGCACAATACCGACGTGGCCCTCCCCGAGCATGGCCTGGATCTGCAGCCAAGGGCCAGCAGGGGCAGGTGCTTAATGCTCAGCAAGTGTGCGGCGTGCCACCCTGAACAGCCGAGCAGTGCGATGTGCCAACCTTGACTTCTTGACACAGCATTGGCAGCACGGCCTTAGGCAGGGGTCGCTTGATAAATTTCACAGCGACTGTGTCGCCCGTGGACATGTCCTTGCACATCCATGTTTCGCCACCCGCTCCTCGACCGAGACAATGCTCAACCTGCTTCCCGGAAGGTTTGGGTTGCCATGTTTGCGTGTCAAAGATGTTTCGCCATCCTTACCCTGAAGAGGTCCGCGACTGCGAAGTCCTCTTGTGCGCACTGGCGGTGCGTTTCAACTGGGCTCTCATTCGCTGGCTTTCCGCACAAGCAGCCTGCGCATACGTTGCATCTCATCTTGCGCACATGTTGCAGTACGTTCAGCTGAGACCGGAAGACAAGCGGCGTGGACACGTACCCATTGCATCCGTACAAAACAAGTCTCCGGTGCGACAAAGTGCCAAATTAAGTAGTTGGTTACTCACCTCGTCTTTGCTAATGCTGGTTGGTTGAGTTGAGGTAGTGTAGGTATCTGGGTCCAGCTGGTCAGCTCATTGGGGTCGGGCTGCTCTGCCGCCCAGATCTTGACCCTCTGTACTACCAAGGGGTTTAGGATGTGCCGGTGTTGCTCGGTGTTGCAGCCCCATCGTGGGTGGAGGGAGGGGGAGGGGGAGGGGGAGGGGGAGGGGGAGGGGGAGGGGGAGGGGGAGGGGGAGGGGGAGGGGGAGGGGGAGGGGGAGGGGGAGGGGGAGGGGGAGGGGGAGGGGGAGGGGGAGGGGGAGGGGGAGGGGGAGGGGGAGGGGGAGGGGGAGGGGGAGGGGGAGGGGGAGGGGGAGGGGGAGGGGGAGGGGGAGGGGGAGGGGGAGGGGGAGGGGGAGGGGGAGGGGGAGGGGGAGGGGGAGGGGGAGGGGGAGGGGGAGGGGGAGGGGGAGGGGGAGGGGGAGGGGGAGGGGGAGGGGGAGGGGGAGGGGGAGGGGGGAGGAGTAATGAGGGACAGCTGCGCTTCAACAGCTTGGGTTGCCCGGCAGGTTGACAGGGGCCTGGAGGGCTGTTGGTCCTGGGAGTGGGTCCAGGGTGACTGCACCCTGGGCTGGAGGAGGCTGCGCTGAGAGAGAGAGCACATACACAAGCTCATATCCACATATATATTGACAAACACTGGGCCAGCCCAACTCTAGGACACCCAAGCATAATGCCCACCCTCAGCAAGTGGTCCACCACCTGCATCTTCACCTTCTTTCGGCCCGTGCACAGCACAACAACCGCATGGGTTAGAAGTAGCACAGAGCATAGGGTCGGCAGCTCTGTGAGGCAGCTCTGTGAGGCAGTATCAGGCGGATGATGCAACCCACTTGGTGAAGCCCTCCACCATGGCTGGGGCTGTTTAAGTACGGACTTCAGGCAGGCCTTGACGTGGGCCTTGAGCCGCATTGAATGACGATGTGTTTGTCTGGGCTGCATCCGGCCTACCTGCTCATCAGGGTTGATTGCAGCCTGTGTTTGCTTTCTTCTAGTGTAGCATGAGGGCTGTAGGGATTACAATAGGGATTACATTAGGGATTACAATAGGGATTACATTATTGTTGATGTTGGCGTCCTGCGTGATGCATTGATACTTGCGCATTGGATGCAGTGCGCCAGTATCAAATGGATGCTTTGATACTGGCATACTGCGTGATGCGACAATCCCGCGATTCCATGTGATGCCACCGTGATGCCACCGTCAGCAATGTGATGCCACCGTCATGCCAGTGCCAGGTTCAGGGTTTGCTGCTCCTGATGCAGCTCCTGATCAGCCTGCCTCACCGCCCCTTTGTGTGCTCCACCCCCTGGCTGGGTGATCCTGATGCTGCTTGGCTCGCTGCCCACTGACGACCTGGATCCTTCAAAACCCTGCTGCTCTATCCGCCACTACAGCTGCATCCCTTTCGTTCAACGAAGACCGAACCAGCCCATGTTGTCATCCGCGTCAAGCCGTCCCCGCTTTCCCTGACTGAGCTCAGCCGCGCTTCAGGCCCCTCACCCGGCCCGTCACACCCCTTCCCCTGAGGCCTGGTCCGAGCCGCGGCGCTACCCACTACATTCACGGCTGCCCAGTGGTTCACCCAAGGTGTGCGCTGCCATTCTCGGTTGTCGGCAGCAACCCAGGGGCCAAGGGCACCTGCTGTGGCCAGGTTGGCAGCTCCTGCAGTGTGAGAGCTGGTGCCAGGACCAACAGTCCTGTGCTACGTACATGCCGCTACATGCTGCGACACGCAGTGCACACGAGGGAGGGTGCCTGGCGTCTGGCACAGCCTTTGACAGCGGGTAAGCTTACAATCACCCGTAACCTAAACACCCGATATTAGCGCCTACCATGCAAGTTATGCTGTTGATGGAAGTCCCTAGACTTCTGCACTAACCCCTCCTACCACATAGCTACATCACTACAACGTTGACTTCTTGAAAGGCACCTGCTCTGGCGCCATGTTTGCACGTGACAACAGTCTATATGCCTACTCAATCCTACCATCGCAGTTCCACAAGTGAGCCATCTCTGCATTTATTCCTTTGCGACACCAGTTCCGAGTCCACGCCTGGCATAGCCCCAACAGCCACCAGAGCCGGCTGTGTTCCCACTCGCATGCCAGCCTTGACAGCCCGGTTGCTATTGAGTACGGCCCGCTGACAGAGCATCTCCCAGCCCGTGGATGGTGTGCACCTGACTTGGGACTGAGAAAGCTAGGCAGCCAGCGGGACTTTACAGCAGTGAGTAGCTTCTGGTATGCCAGGGCATCATGCATGGTGTGCATGCACACAGCGGGCCTTGACACTGGCTGGTAGCTCCTGTTCCTATGTCCTGTTTTGACCAGTGTATTTGCTGCAGTGTGTTGTCAATGTGTGTTGATGCACATCATGCCAGCTTGAGCTGGTCCAAGCCCAAGAAGTCAAAGACACGGAGGAACTGGCGCATGCCCACCAGCCCGTCTCCATCAGCATCTGCCAGGCGCACCATGGCGTTCACAATGTCTGGATGTAGCAGGTCCATGCAGCCCATGCGCTCCACTGCCGTGGCCAGGCTGCTGCTGGTGATGCGACCTGCAGCATGAAAGCGATGCGATCATGGTGGTAAGCCAAAATTCAACAACTATACCTTGACATTTGTTACTTGGACATCTGCAGACATCAGATGTTTCCATCTGCAATGTGGTTCCAGGTAATTCTTGTGCAACTAGTTGAAGGTGCTTCGTCGTCAAGGGGCACATTGTGAAGGGAGGAGAGGGTCTGCGGCTGGGCTTCTGCAGCTCAGGTAAGATGAGCAGCGTTTCATGAAGAGCAGGCACGCACGTGAACGACTCATGTCCAGGTCACGCTGTGCAGCCAGGTCAGGCACCGTGGAGGTTCACCTGTGTTGTTGGTGTCAAATGCCGCAAAAGCGAGGAACAGCAGGAAGTCTGAAAACTTGAGCTCACCATCATTGTCAGCGTCCACCTGAGTAGCAGGACAAGCTGTCAATTCCGTCCACAGATGCTGTCTACAATATCACGAATTGTTGATGCCACATAGTAAAGGGAAGGGGTGGCAGGTGTGAGGGATGCTCTTGAAATGCACAGGACTTGCTCGAAGGTTCTGGCAACAATCCTTGCCTCAGCCAACCCTGCTTAGCATAATGCCAGGGGAGTGTGCCAAACCATCATGCGAAGGAGGGTCCTAAGGATATGTGGTGTACATGCCGATGGCTGCATGCAGGCTTGCACAAAGCCAGCTCACCTCTCCCAGCATGGCCCTCAACTCCCCGGCACTGGCCCGTGTGCCCAGCACGTGCTTGACCTGTGCACCATCAGGCAACCACCAGGAGCACCCCAGCAACACAGCATGATGATCAAGCTATGAGAAGAAGGCTTGTAAGTTTATCCAGACTTGAAGTGTGGGAGAGGACTGAAACGAGTGTACCACAGTTGATGTGATGCAATGAAAGACCATGAGCATGAGTATGAGCATTGCTGTGATTACTAGGCAAGAGCAAATGCACAACAGCACACTCACACCCTGTTACTCACATGGTGGCCCAATTCCCGCATGGTGATGGTCCCTGAGTCATTGATGTCAAGAGAATCGAAGGCAGAGCGCAGAGCTCGGAGTTCGGGGCTGGCTAGCAGCAACGCCTGCATGTTACCACGTCATCAGCAGTCATGGCTTGATGACTCTCTGCATGCCAATGCTTCCGCATGAAGCCTTGCTAGTGGCCCACTCCCATTACCAGCCTCACCCCACCCTGTCAAACCAAGCAGGGGTGCACACCATGTAATGGTCTCGTTACATGCACACATACATGGGCTTACATGGGCTCAACTATACATCCCACATGTCACCACATGCAGCAGCAGCACGCCAGCCTCCCACATGTGGTCAGCCATCAAGGCAGCTGCACCCTCCCACCCCACCCTACACCTGCCCCTTGCCTCACTTGGCTCACCACCTCCACCACCCCGCCCACCTTCAAGGATGCAGCAGTCTCATCAGCCGTGGCTGCATGCTGTGCAGAGGAGCCAGCTTCTTGAGCAATGTGCTCTTCCAGAGCGCGCTGAGCCCACAGCCGACACATAATTCTGCACAACGCCATCATCCCGTGCTCAAATCGCCCTCCTCACACAGCTACCGTGCAACCGACCACAGCAGCCTGTGGGCTAGCACATGGCCTGGCCTGTCGTTGCCGCGGAAACAACAGAAATAGGGTGTGGCCAGGGCAGGCTAGGCTAGGCCATCTCTCAATAAGCTCGACAAGTCCGAGCAGGCCGGGTGCAAAATGAGCTTGACAACTCACCGGAAGAGCGGGTTAAATCGCTTCAAGCAACCTCGCAGATGCTGCGCAGCAAGCGTTACTCCGGAGGCCGTGGGACCGCGGGACGCGATGAGACCCGCACGCTGGGCCAGCACTGCTACAAATGCGTCATCTGCTTCCTCGGCAGCGGCTACGAGGCTAGCTGTGGCCAGCAACGAAGACGGCTCTCTCGTCACCGCGATGAGGGGATGCGAGCCGCTGCCGTGCGCGCTGCAGTCTGCCGGGTGTGATGCTCGAGAGATACTGGCGACGCCTGACATGATAGACTCATGGCCGTGGGTACTACTCCGTGCACCCAGCGACCGCGCTTGCAGCACTGGCATGACGCCACTGGGTGGTCGAGTGTCAACAGATGGTGTAACACCGTCTCGTTGTGACCGAGTGGCTGGCTCAGGAACCCCAGCTGGTTCCGCGGCTAACCTTCCTTGCCCATTTTGCATTGACCACCGATGCAAAACCAGAGGGAATGCGGCTGGACTGAGCCGCGCAATCAGCGGAGGCTTCATGCTGGATCTGCTGAGAATCCCAGCATCGGTGTTTGGCACAGTTGCGGTGTCGCCGCCCTCTTCAGAAGTTAAGAACGGCCCCACCGACACGTGCACGCCGCCCACCTGCTGCTGCGCCTCGTCAGCGACGTATGGTTTGCCCATCTCGATCATCAAGGCGGTGGCGTAGGGGTCGTGAGGCTGGCCGTCTGACCCAACGGGGGGCATGAAGGGTGGAGGATCTTGTGAGCGTGAACTGCGGGAACGGGAGGGCTTGCGGCGCAGGCGGTCACGCCGGGTCACGTACTTCTGTGCGTGCTGCTTCTTGGCAACGCGTTTGTGGGGTTGGAGGAAGCCCAGCAGGTGCACCACTGCCCTGCGGTCAAAGCCAGGGTGTGCGATCAGGCCAGGCCAGCATTTCTAAGGGTGGTGTGCGCTTTGATCACACCCTCCTCACACCTCTGGTCAACAGCGCAGCATCTGAATCACACCCAGGTCATACCTCTGTTCACAACACACGGCAAAACATATTCAAGCGCACCTGCTGATCCCGCTCAACTCCTCCTCTACATCACAGCTGGATGCGGCTTTTAGTACATCGTACAGCTTGTGCGGGGGCAGCACCAGGGCAGTGCTCAGCAGCGCATACTGCACCGCGTCATGCGCACCAGCAGTGGCAGCAGCAGCAGCAGTGGCAGCAGCAGCAGCAGCAGCAGCAGCAGCAGGCTCTAGTATTGCTGGCAGCATGCCAACACTGCACAGGTGCAAGCGCCACAGTCCTGCTGCAGTCGCACGGGTGAAGAGCATGGCGCGCAGGTCCTGCATTGGCTACGGAGCGCAGCCCCTTGGCACCAACCTGGGGCAGGGTGACGTAACCCATGTAGCAGGCCGTGCCCAAGTCCAGGATCATGAGGGGCAGCCAGACCAGCACACTCTTGAAGCCTGAGCTGGGTCCCAGGGTGATGAGGAAGTAGGCGCTGACCATGAGCGACAGCGCGTTCAGGGTTGCCACCATGGCCACCACCCACAGCAGCAGCCTGGGGCACCTGAACCAGAATAGGCTGCGCAGGGCAGGGCAAGGTGGAGGGGGCCGGCAGGGCAGGGGCGGGCAGTGAACAGCCTGGCGAGTAGGGTCGACACTGGGTAATGAGAGAGATGGAAGGCCAGTCATGTGTTACCACTAGAGAAGGAGCAGCTATTTTAACATGCGTGCAATATGTTGACGAGTGAGAGGCGCTTGTGACCCTAGTGTGTGACCCTACCAGGCAAGTCACAAGCCAGGAAGGGGTGGTGGGTTACAGGTTATTTGAGGTCATAATGTCTCGAGCTCTGAGCTCTAGGCTCTAGGCACCCACTCTAGCAAGTTCTCTTCCAGCTCCTCCACTGCCTCTAGGTGGTCTTGGCTCAGCCGCCAGTCACCTGCCTGCAGCTCCTCATGCCCCACCATGCCCGCTGTCATGGCCGGCAGGCTTGGCTGCTGTCCTGCTGCAGCGCAAGGGGGACGGACACTGTCAGGTGAGCCTCTCCGTAGCAGCAGATGCAGCGGGCCAGAAGGGTTGTTGTAACAGGCAGGGCAGTGGCAGCTACCATCGCACCACTACACAGTGTCTCATCATACTGCTGGCATAACGGTGTCTCGCCAGGTGGTGACAGGCAGAGATGGCTGATGCGCTCCATATCACTTGACCATCATCACACTGTACTTGCTGGTCTTGCTGGTTGAGCTAGGCAGACACACAGGGCGCACTACTATCCCCTGGCTACCCCATGCACCCCACACCCCACTCATCAGCCCACACCTGCAGACACCCACACCCAAGCCTGCAGACTAGGAATTTCAAACCTAAAGGTGTCAGCTTACCTTCGTCAGCAGGGCAGCTCGCCAGAGGCGGCCCGCTCCCGTTGCCCCCAGCTGCAGCACACGTCTTCTCCCCTTGCTCACCCCCAGGAGCCAACGCATGCATGTCAGCCACCCCTTGCCCCTGGCTCTGCAGCTGGTTGCTGTCACGCTGGCCGGTAGGTGCGGCTGAGTCTGCAGGAGGCTCCACAGGCATGATTCTGCCTGGAGTGCAGGCAGCTGCTGGGCTGGTCTTGGCTTCTGCGGCGGCACTGGCAGCTAGGGTCATTGCCTGGGGCCCAAGGGGTCTGGCAGCTTTGGCTGCAGCGGCCATCATGAGGGAGCGCTCGATGGGCAGCTGGTAGTGTTGTTGGAAGGAGGCAGTGAGGGCCGGTAGGCAGCGAAGAGCGCGTCCCATCTTCCACGACAGGAGCCACAGCAGCAATGGGGAAACAAAGCTCACCCACACCAGCTGCGAGGCAGCGGCAGCAGCAACAGGGGTCGACAAGCTGCTCTGTGGAGTGCTTGCCCATAGTGATAGCATGTAGCCTGTTGCCTAGGATGCATGTTGAGCATCCAGTGACGTTCGCTCAAAAAGTAGTCTAAAAGTTGGTGAAAAGATTGACAATGTCCAAAAGAAAGCAGGAGCCTGACCTCACCCTTCCACTGCGTGCCCCAGTGTTTGCTTGAGATGAGCTCGCATCGAAAACTGGGAATGAGCAAGCACACATACCCATGAACGACTTAGACAGGAGGCGTCAGGGCACTCTATCAAGCTTTGCACACCCCATGCATTCAAGAGCAGAACTCATTCAGCATGGAACAACATGCTTGACTGTGGGACATCTCACTCAGCTACTCCAATTAGGTTTATATACATACAATCAAGAGCAGTACAAGCAGGGGAAGGTTGTTGCCAGGCTGCTGCTGCTGCCGGTCTGCCTCCCTTGTGCTTGGGAAGGTTGACCCACCTGGTAGGCCACGAGGGGGTACAGCAGCATCAGGGCCAGCAGCAGCGTCTGGGCCCAGGCGTGACTCAACACCTTGGCCAGCTGGGCATGCAGGGACTGCACATGGGGTTGAACACATGCAGCAGTGACCATGCAAGTGTCACTGCAAGCCACTCCATGATACACTCCACAAGCCTCTTCTACTGCCCACACCCGGTGAATGGGCTTTCAATGTGTCCTTGCACCTCAACGGCTGGGGCAACCCCTTCCAGTCAGTTCAGAGGACAACCTTCTGCTGCTGCTAGGGAGCAGGGGCTGAGAACATACACTGTCGTAGTAGTACAGCTAGGAGGACAGGTCAGGGGCAGTTTTACATTTTGCATTTGGCTGGACTTGAACCTGTGATCTTAACATCCAGTCTTACCGCCTCATCCCACCTGGCCATAAAGTTTGGGGTGACTGGGCCGTGCCCTCACTGCTCTGCTGCTGCAACCAGGCTGCTCACCTGCTCCGAGGCATTCACTAAGTTGATGTAGCGCAGGTTGTCATGCATTCCATGCGCTCGGCTCCTCAGCAGCAGCACGCCCCGCAGGCTGCAAAGCCATTGCATTAAACAGCTGTTGAGGGAGGCACTGGGGCTGCTGCACGGCTTCCCCAGGAGCCAGGTGGGACGGGCAGGGGCAGGGCGGGCAAGCGACAGGTTGGGACACATTGCAGGCGTTAGTGGCAGTCAGGCGTGATCAGGGCTGGAGTCCAGGCCTTCAGGGCTAGCGCCACCTGGTGTGACTGCCTGGTCTGTGGAACAGGCATGCAGAGCATGTAGGGGTCAGGAGCCAGGGGCTTAAAAACAGGAGATGTGCAGTCTTATGGCCTCACCAGCAGCCTCACCTGCACCTGGTCAACTACCCCACTAACTAGGTCCCGCCTGCCTGCAGTGCACCTGCCATACTCTGCCCCCAGACCCTCAACCAGCTGTCCCCCTCCCCCCAAAACTACCCCTCACACCCCCACCTGTCAAACACAGGGATGGTCACGCTCCCCCACAATCGTCCATTCAACTGCTTGGCCAGGCGGGGCAGCGCTTGGCAGCAGCAGCCACACCGGCGCGCCAGGCCCAGGCCCAGCCCACCAGCAGGGAGGTCTGTGGAGGGTGGCTGCGCAGGGCGGTGGGGCAGCCCCTGCTGCCGGGCAAGCAGCTCAGCCTCCTGCAACTGAGGCAGCAGCTTGAAGGCATCCAGGGGCTCGGCACGGGCTGCCTGCTCCCAAGCCTGAAGGTTCAGGAACTGCACAGGGCAAGAACAGGGAGGGCTGGGAGGGGTGGGAGGGGCCAACACAGTGTTGGCAGGGGGAGTTGTATGGATGTGACGCAATGTGATGTGACCTGCACAGCCGCTGAGGCAATCAATATGGGCAGGCAGGCAAAGGGCAAAGGGCAGAAGGTGAAAGGCTAAGAGTAGAAAGCAAAGGGAAAAGGAGCAGAAGGGCAGAAGGGCAGAGGGCAACTTGTGATTGCTATCGCTGCTGCCCATTGACGCACCCAAAGTACATGCGCCCATGCCTGTGCTTCTCAGCTGTTCAACTCACCCACACCCTGCCCACTCCTCCTTGCCCACTAGGCCTACAGCTTGCCCACGTGTCTGTGCTGCAGTTCACAGCAGGTTACTCACCCGCTTGAGCGTGAATGATGTGGAGATCACCGAATACACGATCTGCAGTGATGAAGGCAGGGCAAAGGCGGGGCAGCCTCATGCACACACTCCACTGCACTGCTTCATGCACGCACTGTGCATAGTATGGACCACAGTGCACCAATGTGTTGCGCTGGCCTCAACTGCAGGGAGGGCGCAGCTACACCTGAAGAGTGAATGGGACACTTGGCAAGAAACCCCATAGCCAGCAGACACCCCGCCCCGGTAACCTGGTACTTGATTCAAACTTGGCAGTAGACCTATTAGATCCGCCATTCAAGACGATTTCTGTGGCTTTTCAACAACCCCTCCCTCCCTCCCTCACCTCCCTCCCTCCCTCCCTTCCCCTCTCTCCCTCCCTCCCTCCCTCCCTCCCTCCCTCCCTCCCTCCCTCCCTCCCTCCCTCCCTCCCTCCCTCCCTCCCTCCCTCCCTTCCCTCCCGCCCTTCCCCTCCCTCCCTCCCTTCCCTCGCGCCCTTCCCCATCACCATTCTCCCTACCCGTCACCCTGTCAACTTGCCTGCACGATGGCCAGATAGAACAACATGTAGTGTGCAGCAGTGATCAGGTCCTTGGTGAACAGAAGCTGCTTGCCTGCAACACCACATGGCCAAGGACAGGGTGGGACACCTCCCAGCCTGACAGCACGGTGCACTTAGCTCAGGGGCTGCCCCTCCACCCCTCCCTCTGCCAGGCCCCACAGTCCACAAGACCCATCGTCTGCCCTGCGCCCCCCACAACCCTGGACCTCGTTGCCCCTGAAACCCTCCAGCAGCTTTGAAACATGCCTGGCCACAGACCTCCACCCAGCCACCTAGCCACCTAGCCACCTAGCCATGCCTAGCCACAGACCTCACCCAGGCCTACCGCCCTCACTGTGGTCTCACGGGTCTCACTGGCCTGTGTCCCACACATTCGTTCAGTCTGAGTCATGCTATGCTGTGCGGCTAGTGGCGCATGCTTAAGCAGCCTGCCCAGACTGACAAGCCTTGCTGAACCTCCTTACTTGTGAATGAGCAACCACTCACCCCCACCTCACCCCCGCCCCCATCCCTGACGCCTCATCGCCTCTCAGCCAGCCAGCCAGCCCATCCTGCTCTACTGCCGGCACCCCTTACCCCCTTCCACTCTTCAATGCACTCTCACACCTTCTGGGCACTTTGCAGCCGTGTCCAGCTGATTTTCTTCGGGCTGGTAGCTTGGAGGGCTGATGTCAGTTGGGTCAGGCACCACCTCAGCCAGTGACGCCAGCAGCCGGCCGGCTACACGCTCAAAGTGCTTGACCTGCAGGTGTGTCACACCATGCCCCATCCCAAGCATGGACGAGCCCATGAGGACCCCTGGCAGGCCCTGGTGCGGCAGAGAGCAGTGCTGGAGGGATGAGGGAGGGCAGCCAAGGAGGCGGGACAGGTGGCACACTAGAGTTGCCAGTGGAGCTGGGTGGCCAGTGCAAGCTGTCAGTGCTGTGAGGTATAGGTGTAGGTGGGGAGGACGTGAGTGTGCATGTTAGGGGGTGGGGTCAGTGGCCCATGGTGCCCCACACCCCTCTCCCTACCCCACCCACCGAGGCCTGGGAGGCTGGTCCACCTGGGTGGGGCAGTGGCACGCAGATGTGCGCCAGGCGGGTCCTGCACGCAGCTGGCAAGCCAGGCATTCACGCTAAGCCCCACACTCAGCCAACCTGGCAAACTCTGCCTGCCCCCAGCTGCATCATAGTCGCCGACTTCCACTTGATTGCCACACTTCCTGTTACTCTCGCCAGCCACATGAAGGGGCAATAGCGGTGAAG
Organism: Haematococcus lacustris; assembly: GCA_030144725.1. Taxonomy (NCBI): domain Eukaryota; kingdom Viridiplantae; phylum Chlorophyta; class Chlorophyceae; order Chlamydomonadales; family Haematococcaceae; genus Haematococcus; species Haematococcus lacustris. The sequence goes on from JASKMD010000019.1 coordinate 3,720,739, forward strand.
ATGGCAGTGTGTGGTAGGTGCAGCAGCAGCAACAGCAGCAGCAGCAGGCTGAGGTTCCTAGGCCACTGACTTGATGAAGGCCAGGACCAAGGAGATGACCCCCAGCGACAGCAGCTCCTCCTTCAACCTGCACCAGGGGGGTGACCAGCACCAGCAGCATCACCACTAGCAGCACAAGCAGCGGCGGCAGCAGCATAGTTGCATGTAGGTTGTGTGCAGGGGGGATAGCAGGCTTGGCAGGTAGAGCAGGCAAACAGGGTGGCATGCGGTCATGTAGCACAAGCATTGGTACAGGCTGTAGGGCTGTATAGGAAGCATTCGTTCAACAGGTGCTAGCGCCATTGATAGCCAGATGCCACAGTGATGGTGATGATGGAGGCCACTGCATCATGGAGGTTATGGCCTGGGAGACCACCATTTAGTCAGCACGTGCAAGCCCCATTTATCGTTGATTGCCATGTAATTGCAACGGTAGCAATGATGATGATGATGATGATGATGATGATGATGATGATGATGATGATGATGAAGGCTCATGAAGGAATGCACACCTGCCCCCAGCGCTGCCTTTTTTTGCAACGCCAGGGACTTGCCCACAGCACATTGCTGGATGTCCGGAGCCTATTGTTGGCCGGTGCTGGGTGAAGCATAGCTCCCTGCTGCCCATTGCTAGGTGCTAAGCACAAAACCTGAGGCCTGACCAGGCATTCCCGCTAGCTGCTGCTGCTACTGCTGCTGCCACCTCCGTTTGTGAACAGTAAAGCTTGACTTGCAGCCTAAGCCTTTGGCAAGGAGTCACGGTTGAGGCTACTGCATAGTCACAAAGCAGAGCTGTAGACCTGTAACGAGCTGTAGAGCTGTAACGCCGAGCATGTTGTTCCGTGTTGAATAAGTTATGTTGAGCTGTAGACCTGTAACGCCGAGATGAGCTGGTTGCAGGGCCCACTCAGACTTCCCAAGGCCATAACAAGGCCAAGGTAAGGCCGCCGAGCCCATCTCACCAGCGTCGCAGCCAAGCATGCTGGGATGACATGCAGCTCTAATAATCAGTGTATTTGTTGCAGTGAGTCCTGTGGTGCTGACATTGCTGATGTTGTTGCTGATGCCATCGTTCATGGTGCTGCATTGCTACTGTTGCTGATGCCAGCACTCACTTTGACAGCCACAGCTGGGATGCAAGGCCACTGGCGCCCCACATGGAAGTCAGCCAGGCCAGAGCGCCTAAGATGACCTCCCAAATGATTGAGATGACGAGGAAGAGCAGGAACAGCAGGCTAATGGCGTACCCCGCAGTGCCCTGCGCTCAAGAGCCAACTGAACGCACAGTTGGAGCACCATGCCGCGTCACCGGCGGACAGTCGCCTTGGTCGCCCTTGAAAGCTATCGTCAAGCACCACCATGCAACTTAGCGCACGGGTGCCACGGCAGCTCCCGAGGAAGAAATGCTGAGGCACAGGAAAACTAGCGCAAAGGAAACAAGGTCACTGCTGCGCGAACCTGGGCTTGTAGAAGGACATCTCCGTAGTTCACCATCGTGCAGGATGGGGCGCCTCTGCCCCGCTAGCCCTGCATTGCGGGAAGGCTGCAGTGAGGGTACAGAGGCGGGCAGCTACCACAGCAGCAGCGGCCGAAGCCCTTGTCAGACTTTGGACATCACACCCTGGATGTCAGACTCGACAGAATTTGCAAGATAAGTCAAACAAAACTCATTCAGTCAAACAAAACTCATTCAACAAGGAACAACATGTTTGACTGTGGGTAAACTCACTCAGCTACTCCAACCTAGTAGAAGCATCCTCGGTCGCACCCTTGTTGACTACAGCCCCCACTCCGGTGGCACTCTTTCCCCCTAGACCACTGGGCACCATATCAAAACTAACAGCCTAATGCTTTTGTAATGCTAACAGCCTGTGTAAACCACTAGGGCCTATGCATTGTTGCGGGCCCAGCCATCAATACGCCGGTACTCTGCAGCCCGATGCAACCTCTGCCTACCCTTGGGCAGCCGGTCATTGACCCGCTTATAGCCCTGTTGGTACTCCGTGCCAACGCTGGGGAGAGCCTCCAAGCCCTCATAGCTGCACAACTCAATGGGGCGCTGCATGCTTTCCCCAGTGCGCTGCAAGTTCAGGCACACGTTGATGTCCCGGTCCAGCTGGTGCGGAACTCATCCACGATCACAAGCCTGTCTGGACTGGCATCCGTGATGGGCCTGCTGGGCTGCTGCACAACCTTGCGATACCCCTCCCGCACCGCCCCCGCCTTCCACCCGCCCTGGCTGAAGCAGCCCGCTCCCAGGAGCACCGCCACTCCCCGCTCCCGGTCGTAATGCTGCCTGGACACCCACTTCATGCCCTCCACCACCTGCAGGTCAGGTCAGGTCAGGTCAGGTCAGGTCAGGTCAGGTCAGGTCAGGTCAGGTCAGGTCAGGTCAGGTCAGGTCAGGTCAGGTCAGGTCAGGTCAGGTCAGGTCAGGTCAGGTCAGGTCAGGTCAGGTCAGGTCAGGTCAGGTCAGGTCAGGTCAGGTCAGGTCAGGTCAGGTCAGGTCAGGTCAGGTCAGGTCAGGTCAGGTCAGGTCAGGTCAGGTCAGGTCAGGTCAGGTCAGGTCAGGTCAGGTCAGGTCAGGTCAGGTCAGGTCAGGTCAGGTCAGGTCAGGTCAGGTCAGGTCAGGTCAGGTCAGGTCAGGTCAGGTCAGGTCAGGTCAGGTCAGGTCAGGTCAGGTCAGGTCAGGTCAGGTATAAGGTCCGGTCAGGTCAGGGTGAGGGTCAGGTATCAGGTCATACCTTCTTGCAGGAGCCCTCAATGACGCGCTCCTGGGCATGGTGCAGCGCCAACCGCTGCCGGCGCCAGCGTGGCTTGAGGTTCTCCTCCCACTGTGCGTCCCAGGTGGCCTTGCGGACCAGGATGTGGGCATGGAGGCCGTCCAGGGTGGTGCCAGCTTGGGTGGCAGCAGCCAGCTGTTGCAGCTGTGGCTGTAAGGCAGTTGACCAACGGGCTGTGTCCTGTTTGGCTTTGGTAAGCTCGCTGTCATGCTTCACCTGCCCCTTAGTCAGCTTCCACTCCCACTGCCTGACCACCTGACCTGTGACTAGGTCCCGCTGTGCATGCGCTGCCTTGATGGCCTGGGTGACGCCTGGGTCCACCCAACAGCAATGTGGGTGGTTGGGTTAAGTCGCTAGTGACTGTGAGGTGGCGCCCTATGAAGGGCAGTTCAACTGGCTCCATGACTAACTGGCTGAGGACAAAGTGCGCTGAGATGCTGACCCCATCTGTCTCTACCCTGCGTGCAAACTCCCAACCTGTTGCAAACTCCCAACCGGAGTTTGCCACACACTGCTTCTGTGTCAGGTCAATCATGCCCAGGTCAATCAGCAACCCATGCAGCACCCTGTCATAGATGACAAATTGCCGTGCCCGCATGGGGAGCATGGTGAAGGGGTGTGGGCAGGTGCGAGGGCAGCTGTTGCCATGGGGTGCCGCGTGGGGTGCTATCTGCCAACCCCTCTAGGCAACGATTCACAAACAGAACATAGCGCACCCTATTCTCTAGGGGCAGCCTGCCTGCCCCCCCCCCCTCCCTATGGAGTCAACTCCAGCCCTCCACCGGGCCTCTAGCCCCAGCACCCTATGATGCATGGCTACCTCTGCCACCCATCTAGGCTGCCGTAATCCACTTTTGGCTGGCAAGAGCCACCTGTGCTATGGGTCTGGCAGGCTGTAGTCAAGTCTGCCTAGCACCAGTTGGGGGAGATGCTTATTCATAGGCCTACTCAACCCCCCCTCCACCACCCCCACTGCCTTGCCCCACCAGTTGATGAAGTGCCCTGGGTGCCGGTAGTACTCCTGATGTTGGTGCTGATCTTGGTGGCGTTGGCATTGGGGGAGTTGCCGTCCCCTTGCAGGTGCTCCTCATCCAGCTCCTTGAGCTTGGCAAGCAGCCAGGCATTGCTGGGCTGCTCAAACACCGCCACCTCCCCGGGCAGCAGCTTGATGCCACGGTGGTGGGGGCCACGCATCAGGTGCTCCAACACTGGCATTGGTGAGCAGGTCCATTGCACCCTTGATCTGTACCAGCAGCTTGGGGTCCAAGATGCCCAACTGCATTGAGGGAGGCAGCTGGGCTGGGACGGGCGCAGAGCGGGGTGAGCTGCGTGTGGCAAGGCGGGGGTGAGTATTGGGAGGGCAGGTTGGGTCAGGTGGGGGAGGGGGGCCCGGGGCTGGACCTGCTGCTGGGAAGCCTTGACTGGGCTGGCCAAGGAAGGATAAGAGCAGCATTGACAGGCCGTAGTCCTGCCTGGACACCCACTCTATGCCCTCCACCACCTGCGGGTCAGAAGAGCTTCAAGCCCCAGTCAAGTCTGCCTAGCACCATGCCTGCTGCTAGACAGCACTGCTTGCTGCCCATGGTCGTGCGCTTGTTGACCTCCGACACAACTGCGTCAACTTGAGCTGGGCTGAGATCAGGCCGGGCTGCCTCCACAAGGCCACGAAAGGCAGCCTTGATGACCTGGCGCCGCTGGCCAACTACCTCCTTGTCACCCTGCCCCTTCCCTTCATCATCTTGCTGCCCACTGCCACTGGCACCTGCAGACACGGAACGGCACCGCACAAGCGCAGCAACTTATCGCGTGGCGCACACTGCGTCGCGTCATCAGTTGGCTTCGGGGGGTCGTTCGTCGGCTCACCGGCTGCACTCTGTGCGGGGGACTCTGTTTGCGGCTCTTATTCGGCGACATCACAGGGATTCAGCAACATTAGCGAAGCGGAGTGGCCGTGCTGGGGGATGCATCAGGTCGCCATCCAACCGGAGTGCCGGCAACCGGAGTGGGCCGGAAGTGATGACTATTACATGATTGTAACAATCTTTGAGAGCCGGGTTAGGCAAAGCAAGTCCAGCTTGCACTAACCCTACCAGTGTGCAGGAGACAGGGCACAGCTTTGCAACATTGCTTGCCCATGTCAAGGCAGTCACAACACAACATGATGCACACAAACTCGTCTCCCCATCCCTAACTTGCATCTCGTAAACAACTGCCATATCATACAGAGCATGTTTATGACCAACCTATGGCTCCATGACAGACGCAAATGTGGTCAGTGCAGGATAACAAAGGAAGCTGGGTGTTATCAGCTCAACAAAACTCATTCAACAAGGAACAACATGTTGGGCTGTGGGTAATCTCACTCAGCTACTACAAACATGTTGTAGCATCCTCGATCGCACCCTTGATGACCACAAACCCCAAGTCGATGGCACGTTCCTGGGGCAAACCCCCTGACCACTGGGCACCTCATGCAGGCTGGAACGCTAGATATCCCCAGTGAGCTGCCTGCCACTCTGCATGGGTACAAGGCAAGACAGGTCAGCCACTGTCACTGTCATGCAGGTGGGTTAGGGTTAGGGTTAGACATGACAGGCTGGCAGACTGGCCCAGGAGATGAAGTGACCCCCACTGGACTGGCAATGAGGGCCGTGTGCAGCGTGGTATGAAGAGGGTTAGGATGACAGGCATCAACACTCCCAAGCAAGGCTCTTCTGCACGACTGTCGGCATGTGGGTGATACTCCTGACTACCCTCTACAGGCCTGAGCGTGCCTAGCTTTGTGGTCATTGACGTGGCAAGACAGGCTGGCCACTGGGTGGCAGGATGAGGGCGGCAGGTCAGCACGTTGGTTCACTCTCGGCCTGCAAGTACCAGCAGCAGGTCACACACTGCAATCAAAGCCTAGCCATGACTGCTTTGGCATGAGCCTCGCTGCCAGGGAGCTGGCCCCACAGACCACCATTGCCTGAGTTAACCCGACAAGATATAAACTCCAGCACACCTGCTAGCGCCTAGAGCCGAGGTGTTGCCTGGGCGGCACAGCATCCCTGATCTGCCACGACATCTGACTGCTTTCACCCAACCAGCCCTCCTGCCCTTGCCCATCCTGCCCTTGTCAGGTTCGACCCAACCACACCCAACCCTGCTCCCTGGTACACCAGCCTACTGCACTGCCACCCCTGCGATGCACCACCATGCCGAACCTTGCTCCCTCCCAGGTGGTCTTTCAGCAGCTTCTGCAGGCCAAAGCCTTGGAAACGCTCGACCTTGAACAGAGAGAGCAGGGGCCCGTCGCTGATGATGATCCTAGGGCAGCAGCAGCAGCAGCAGCAGCAGTGCATCTTCTGTAACATCTGAAACCTTGCTGTGCAGGCTGCTGCTGATAGTTGCAGCGCTGCTGTGGCTTATGCTGGCCTATAAAGGTGGGGGCAGAGAGGGAGAGGTAGCCATTGTAGCACAACCTCCTTCACCAGTGCTTCAGAACAAACGTCTGTCCGTGCCGCCAGTGGTGCATCACATCTGCTCATGATCACAGGATCGTCACCAGGCCCTGGTTCAGACCATTGTTCATGACCGCATCTGGTCAGGGCTGCAGAGTTGTCATCGGCCCTGGTCATGACACCCCGCCACACGTCACCCTGGCAGACGTTACTGCGGCTTGGCCCTGCCCTCCTGGACTGATCCTCACAGCTTACTGATGTTTTATAGATATGGCAAACAGTGACTGGGGTCAGCAGGGCTTCCCTGTCATACGCATAGCAGCTAGGGAGGTTGTAGGGCTGGCAGCGGTGCAGTGCAGTGCAGTCAGGAGGTGGGTGGATGGAGGGTGGGGAATTTGAGAGTGGGAGGCGGGAACAGGGCATGAGGGTGGAGGGAGGTTGGAAGGGGCTCTGGTGTTGTCTGGAGTGTAAGAGGGGTGGCACACAGCAGGAGGGCGCAGGTTGCAGGGTGCCCCAGCCCACCCACTGTTTGTTGCTGGGGTCCTGCAGGTTGTGCTCCTTGAAGTAGGCCCAGAAGCGCTTGGTTAGCTCAGGCCGGCTCATCACCGTCTCCCCTCCAAAGAACTGGCTCAACTCAGAGCTCAGTTGCTGCGGCTTGTTGAAGCCATTGGTCTTGGGCGTGCCGGACTCTGAGGAGGCCTGAATGCATTCACACCAACAGCTTGGATGATATCCAATGTCATGCGTCACAACACACTTGCAGGTTGCCAGCCTTGGCTCAAATCTCCACCCATCAACAGCACTTGGACAGCATGGAAGGAGCAGGTGGGTGCGAGAGGGAAGGTGGCAATGCTGGTTGATGAGGTCACCATGTCAATGCCACATCAATTACCAGGGTCATGTCGATGCCACAACTGCATGGTCATGTGGATGCCGTGCTTGCAGAGTGAACCTGTGAGAGTCACACCCTACATTATTACCTCTCAGCGCTTGCGACATAAACGCTTGCATCGCTGCAACCCACAGAGTGGACCAACTGATACAGGTTGTTCTGCCTCACAGGCCATGTTTAGGGCAGCAATGCAGCTGTAGGAAGCAAGATGTGGCTGAAAACAGGTGTAATGGCAGTAGCTACTTCCCTTGCTGTTCCTTACCGACACAGCTGAAGTCATCTACTGATGGCTTTCAGAGCGTTGCTGGACCTAAAGGCTGCCGGTGGCAGCTTGACCCTACCCCTGACCCTGAACCTTGACCCTACCCCTGACCCTCAACCTTGACCCTACCCCTGACCCTGAACCTTGACCCTACCCCTACCCCTGACCCTGGACCCTACCACTGACCCTGAACCTTGACCCTACCCCTGACCCTGAACCTTGACCCTACCCCTGACCCTGAACCTTGACCCTAACCCTGAACCTTGACCCTACCCCTGACCCTGAACCCTGACCCTAACCGTGAACCCTGACCCACCTTATGCTTCTTTGCTGGAGGCTTGGCCTTGGCCCTGGCCTTGCGCTTGGGTGCTGCCTCATCCTCACTAGCCTCCTCATCATCATCCTCTGACTCAGCAGATCCATCCTCGCTGCCTTCATCCTCACTTGGCGCCCGCTTCTTCTTTTGTGCTGACCCTCCTGCATGGGTGCATGCCACGTCCCCCGCTCACAGCATGAGCTTGCATAGCCATGCAAGCGCTGAAACATCCGTGCATGCCACCAGGCGGATGTGCAAGACGCCAGCAATCATGCAAGCCACCAGACAATCAGGCATGACACTAAGCAGGCAGTCAAAACCCTTGCTTGACATACACGCGTCAGCTGTAGCTATGCTTGGCAGGGTGCTGTTGTGGCTGTGTGGCGCTGAGCGGCCACATGCCTGGACTTAGGCAGGCACTGACCATCATCTGCGTGGATGTGCTTGCTCAGCTGCTTGTTCATGGAGAACATGGTGACGGGGGCCTTCAAGAAGGTTCCCAACTGTTTGTCAGGCAGGATCTTGCGCTTGTCCTTAGGGTCCTGCGCAGCGCCACCAGCATCCCACCTAACTCAAACTGAGTGGTCACGCAAGTTGCCATGTGCATGACTGAACACAAAACCTATGGTGGAAGGCCATGCATGGTGCCCACTGCATGAGCCTGTCACCCCAACCACATTCCCTACTACCTCTACCATTCAAGGTGTCCCTGCAAAACAGGAGCAGCAGCAGGAGCAGCAGCAGCAGCAGCACGTTGCCCACGACCATGGAAGGTAGCACATGAGCAAGATTGAACCCTGGCAGCCATGACACATGCAGCCATCACAGCTTTCAGGGCATGCTAGTGGGGTAGGTGTGGGTGTAGTAAGCACTCGGTTGAGCTCTGTATCTGCATGGTCCTGCCCATGCAGTGCATGCCAGTTCTTGGCTACAGCCCTGTCACAGTGGCCAGGCAATAGTGCAGGTGCCGGGTGCACTTGCTGTGCATGGGCGGGTTGGCCCCACTCAGGCAAATCTCCACCCCTAGTATGCGGATTAGGTGATGCCTCTGCTGCTTAGGCGCATGGTGCCTGCAGGGTGATGAGCTGCTGTAGTGCTGCAGGTGCTGCACCTGCAAGTTGTTGGCCTTGATGTGGTCCCAGATCCTCTTGACGACCTGGGCTCTCGACAAGGTCTCACTCCCCACAAAGGCAGCCAGGGCTGGCGACAGTTTGCAGGCAACCGCAAACCCACCGCTGGCCTTGCGTCTGCAGCATGCATACATGCAAAGCATGGCTGATGGCATGTTATGAGGAAAGAAAGGAGCTGGGTAGGGGCATGGTGAGAGCATGCAGACGCAGTGCCCTACTGTCAGATTTCAGAATGCTGCTGCTGCCTGTATGCAACACTCTGTCCTTGTCATCGTGGCGATGAACTGGCACACATCAGGCTCTGTGTCGCAACACAGTCAATGCGCTGCACACACTTGGGTTTCACTGGCGCTGCCTCCTCTGCCTCCTCCTCCTCCTCTTCTGGAGCTTCTTGTGAAGCAAGCCAGGACTCCACTTCCGTGCGGATTAACGCTTTCTTGGTGCCTGCCCAGTGCAAGGGGCCTGCCATTCTGGGTGGGTTCCTGTGCCTCATGTGAAGATTGACAACGTTCCTGGTGGCTGTTCTTTGGCATCAGGCTGTGATGCGCTCTGATGCCCTGCTCGCTGCCCTGCACCTATGTTCTTTCCAGCTGTGACGTGGAGGGAGGGTGCAGTGTGGCACCTTTCATTTATGCAGTGGCTCAAGGCGCAGAGGTAGAAGCAGAGCCTACTACCCAGCTGGCAGACAAGGCAGCTGCAGAATGGACTCACGCAGGTCACATGCGAACTGCTCCTCCAGCTCCTGCCGTAGTTTTTTCTCCGTTGTAGTTTGAAGGTCAGCGCGGTCCAGCAACTCCTTCAACGCCGACTTTAACTGGTCGTCCCCAGGCAAGGGGGTGGAGCTAGTGTCTACTGGGGTTCCGCACTCAGTCGCTTCAACAGTTTGGGAACCCATTGCTTTGCGTTTGCGTCGTTTGCGTCGGGTCCGGTTTACCCTCCATGTTGGGTTCGTTTGATAAAGTACCCAAACGGAGTTGGCCCGTACATCTGTCCAACACAAAGGTATGCCACATCAAAGCAGCGAAGAGGCTGACCCATCTAGGTATAAGTTAAAGTCAGAATGTGCCTCGTAAAGTCAGGATGAGCCACGCTGGGTTGTAGCAGCGGGTCCACAGTTCCACAATTTCGATACCGTGCTGGTGGACAAATACTGAATCAGTGCAGTCAGGGCCAACCCATCGCCTGTCCGAAACACCAAGGTGTCGGTGCGGTGCCGGTGCCTGCGACGGCCACGCGTGCACGAATCGATACTGTAGTAGGGGCAAGAGCGGGGTACGGTGGCGTCTAAGTCGACAGCATAGCACTACGGCGGCCCCCCCTGGCTGGCCAGACTTGATGGCGCTGTGTGTCCCTCTACCAAAGCAGGGCACGCAAGCAGTTAGTGGTGTTCTTTAGCAACGCTGGCCTTGGCACGCGGGGTGGGTGGGGTGCCGAGGCCGTGCTGCAGGCCTGCCGCAAGGTGGTGGAGAGGCCCAACAGCGGCAAGCTAACACTGTTAGTAACAGACAGGCTGACAGGCCAACAAAACACATTCAACAAGGAACAACATGTTGGGCTGTGGGTAATCTCACTCAGCTACTACAAACACGTTGTAGCATCCTCGGTCGCACCCTTGATGACCACAAACCCCAAGTCGATGGCACGTTCCTGGGGCAAACCCCCTGACCACTGGGCACCTCATCAAAACTAACAGCTTGAATGCTTGTGAGGCTAACAGCCTGTGCAAACTACTAGGGCCTACGCATTGTTGCGGGCCCGACCATCAATGCCCCGCCGGTACTCTGCAGCCCGGTGCAGCCTCTGCCTGACCTTGGGCAGCCGGTCATTGACCAGCTTGTAGCCCTGCTGGTACTCCTTGCCAACGGGGGGCAGGGCCTTCAGGTCAGTCCAGCTGCACAGCTCCAAGGGGCGCTGCTTGCTCTCCCCAATGCGCAGGAAGTTCAGGCAGGGGTTGGTGTCCCGGTCCAGCCACCTGCCCCATGAAGGGGCCTGGGGTGGTGGCACTGGGCCATGTGGGGGCTGGGCAGGGGGCTGGTCCTGGGCAGGGGGAGGGGGAGGTGGTGGCTCCTGGGCTGGGGCGGGGGGGTCCTGAGCAAGGGGGGCTGGGGGAGGGGGAGGGGGGTTGGGCGGCACCTCATGGCACCACTTTAGGCCCCGCACACACTTAGCGTGACGCACGCTCCAGGCTGGGCGCAATAGCCGGTGGTTGACCTGGCCTGCTGGGGGTACCCAGTCTGCGGGCCTAGGGCGGTCATCTGGCAGGTGCAGCTCACAAGGCTGGCGGGCGTGCACCGACGAGCTTACACGGCTGGTGCGGAACTCATCCACAATCACCAGCCTGTCAGGCCTGGGATCTGCGCTGGGCCTGCTGGGCTGCTGCACCACCCTGCGAAACCCCTCCCGCACCGCCCCAGCCTTCCACCCACCCTGGCTGAAGTTGCCCGCTCCCAGGAACACCGCCCACCCCCCTCTCTTGGTGGTAGTGCTGGCGTGACACCCACTTCATCCCATTCACCACCTGCAGGTCAGGTCAGGTCAGGTCAGGGTCCATGGCAGCTCAGGTCAGGTCAGGTCAGGTCAGGTCAGGTCAGGTCAGGTCAGGTCAGGTCAGGTCGGGTCAGGTCAGGTCAGGTCAGGTCAGGTCAGGTCAGGTCAGGTCAGGTCAGGTCAGGTCAGGTCAGGTCAGGTCAGGTCAGGTCAGGTCAGGTACAAGGTCCGGTCAGGTCAGGTCAGGTCAGGTCAGGTCAGGTCAGGTCAGGTCAGGTCAGGTCAGGTCAGGTCAGGTCAGGTCAGGTCAGGTCAGGTCAGGTCAGGTCAGGTCAGGTCAGGTCAGGTCAGGTCAGGTCAGGTCAGGTCAGGTCAGGTCAGGTCAGGTCAGGTCAGGTCAGGTCAGGTCAGGTATAAGGTCCGGTCAGGTCAGGTCAGGTCAGGTCAGGGCATACCTTCTTGCAGAAGCCCTCAATGACGCGCTCCTGGGCATGGTGCAGCGCCAACCGCTGCCGGCGCCAGCGTGGCTTGAGGTTCTCCTCCCACTGTGCGTCCCAGGTGGCCTTGCGGACCAGGATGTGGGCATGGAGGCCGTCCAGGGTGGTGCCAGCTTGGGTGGCAGCAGCCAGCTGCTGCAGCTGTGGCCGGATGGCAGCTGACCAACGGGCTGTGTCCTGTTTGGCTTTGGTAAGCCCGCTGTCATGCTTAAGCTGCCCCTTGGTCAGCTCCCACTCCCACTGCCTGACCACCTGACCTGTGACTAGGTCCCGCTGTGCATGCGCAGCCTTGATGGCCTGGGTGACACCGGGGTCCACCCCCACGGCTATGTGGGTGGCTGGGCTGTAGTCGCTCGTGGCTGTGAGCTCACGCCCTATGAAGGGCAGCTCCACTGCCTCATGGACTGCCTGGCTGCGCACAAAGTGAACACTAATGCTAACCCCATCCGTCTCTACCCTACGGGCAAAGTCCCACCCACTGTTCTGCAGCTGGCTGTACTGGATGAACCGCTGCCAGTGGGGCAGGCTGTCAGCCTCAAACCTGGCCCGTGTCAGGGTGTCCTGGCCCAGGTCAGCCAGCAGGCCACGCAACACCCTGTCATCGATGACAAAGTGCCTGGCCCGCACCCCCACTATAGGGAGCATGGTGAAGGGGAGCGGGCAGGTGCGGCGGCGGCGGCTGTTGCCATGGGGTTGGGCGGAGTGGGGCGAAAATGAGATCCATTACACAATCCATTACACAATCTTGCACAATCCAAGTTGGGATGACAGGCATCAACGCTACATCCCAAGCAAGACTCTCCTGCAAGAGTGTCGGCATGTGGATGATACTCCCACCCTCTACAGGCCTGAGCGTGCCTAGACAGGCTGACAGGCAAGGTGGTGACGGCGAATGAATTCCGCACCAGCAGGGTCGGCTCAGCTATGACAGCCCCCTTTCCTGTGAGGAGGAGCCGGACCGCAGCGAGCCCACCAGGCCTGAGGGTCGGGAGGCCCCAGCAGGTCAGGTGGAGGACCGCTTGCTGTGGTCAACCTGGAGCTAGCGGTACGAGGCGCCAGTGCGGGGCCTCATGTGGTGCCCCTGGGTGAACATGAAACTCCTGGGCACCTTGGCAGATGGGTGGGCAGGGCTGCAACGCAGCCCTCAACCTCCAACCCAAGGCGCCCACTGGAGCTGTGCTGGCGGCCATACCGAGAAGCGGCTGTTGCCCTAGGCAAGGAGTACCCAGCAATGGGTTTCAAGAAGCTGCAAGACCGTGCACCCACGGCCCAAGCCCAACAGCCTGAAGCACAGTGATGTGTGCTCTATGTAATGCCCAAGCTGTTGCTTACATAACGTCATGTGCTTCATGCCAACGTCTATCGCCCTACAGGGCGCCCTCACACATGTTGTCTGGCGCGTGACCGGTCTTGCTACAGTGCTGCGCCCGGCATGGATGCAGCTGCTGAACGCGCACGGGAGGGTGATGTGGCTTACTTTACAGTAGGCGCTGGCAGCGGCTCTTTTAGAGACTTGTGCACGAAGAAGGATAGCGACGGGCGAACACTGCTCCACAGCGCAGCTGCAGGTGGCAGCATTGAACTTGTGCAGGCGATAGCAGCACAGCTGCCGTCTGGTGATGTAGTAAATGGCAAAGACGACGAGGTAGTTGTTTGAGCCCCTCCTGCCAGCAGTGCCATAACACAAGCTGCTCAGGAGCGTGGGTGTTTGCAGGGCTGGACCCCCCTCCATTCAGCTGTCAGTGCTGGTCATGAACCTGTGGTCAAGGAGCTGTTGAAGTTGGGAGCAGATGTGAACAGCTTAACAGCTGGCCGTAGGACTCCTCTTCATTATGCTGTGAGTGACATGTCAAGACACCACACCATCGTGACACCACACCGCTCATGGTCACCATCCTCATCCTTCACAGAGCATGCAGCCATGCAGCGCTGCTGCTTTGGGGTTAGCAGCAACACTGGATGTGTGCACCAGCTGTCAGAGCAATGCAACCTGCGCCGGTGTGGCTTTCCCCGCTGCAAATGGCCATGCCACATGCAGTGTCGCTGCTACAACCCAGCGTGGCTCACTGGGTGCACAGGCTAGCAAAGGCTGGTTAGAGTTGATAACGCTGCTGCTTCACCACGGAGCGGATGTGACTGTACAAGACAACACTGGCAGCACTGCCCTACACAGAGCTGCATCTGCCGGTAAGCACACCCAGCAGGCACCAGGCAGGCAGCATACCCTATGATGGCGATGACCATGGACATGAGTGGTGTGACGCCATGCAACAGGCAAGGTTGAGGCGGCTCGGCTGCTGATTGAGACGGGGCGGGCTCAGGTAGATGCCCGGGACAAGCAGGGTTCCACCCCGTTGATGGTGGCGGTGAGCTGTGACTTCGGTAGCCTAGCCCTGTACCTGGTGGGCAAGGGTGCGGATGTTGAGGTGAGGGGCACAGCAGCTAGGTGCATGCTGCTGACTTGCCAAGCTCATCACAAGCAGAGCTCACCTAAGCAGACACCTGCAGTGGGGGCCTTCTCCCTGCCGGTCAGCCTTGTTGGTGTCCCCAGGGCTGGAGGGGGTATGGTGTGGGTCGTGTGAGTTGCGGTGTTGGTTGTGGGTTGTGTGGGAGTTGGGGTAGTGGTGTGGGAGGAGGGGTTGTGGTGTGAGCGCATGAGCCCCTGAGGTACAGGGCCTCAGGCAACAGGACCATCCCTTCAGTCATGCCTGCCTGTTGCTGGGTTTCCCTGTATTCCTTTCCTTCCACTTAGAAAGGGCAGTTGCCCTATCAGGCACCGTCGTCACACCCTGGTGATGTAGGATGTGATAGGTTGAAAGCTGGCTTGTTTGAGCAGGCAGTGAACAAGGCCGACGAGAACCCGCTGGGTGTGGCAACCCCAGAGCTGCGTGAAGCGATGAGGGCGGCATGCGCATCCGCTGGCACTGACGCAATGGAGTAATCTCCACGCTTGGCACAACATGGTGGCCCAAGGGTCAGGCAGCTTCATTGGGCTCAACCCACACGCCTACAGGTTCTAGGGATGATGCTCACGATGGCATACAATGGCGTTTTATGCCACGGTTTACAGCCAATGCCAGATGTCCCTCATCAGCCAATGCCAATGTTCCTCATCAACCTCACTAAGCAGCCCCATTATAACTTGAAACAGCTTCTTGCAGCTTCTTGCAGTGCTAGTACAGCTGGCGTTGCTATGGGTCTAAAGGTAATGGCCGACGACTTCAGTACCAGGCAGCTTAGCTTGGATGTGCATTCTACCCAGCCTTGCGACCTGAACTTGGGCTGGGACCACGTGGGTGTGAGGAAGTGGGAGGTAGACCCAGCACCTTGTCCCTCACTAGAGACTACGGACGGTCTGTGTGGAGTTATGTAACCCAGCGCGTGCTGCAGCCAGCCTGATCCTAGAGCCAGGGGCCAGTGTGAGTGTGATAAAGTGTGGCCAGGGGCAGGCCAGAGCAGCTGGTGTGGGTAGCTTAGCTCCGTAGGTTTAGCACGCTCCTAGCTTTGAGGCGGTTTGAAAGTGGTGTTGTTGGTGTTGGTGTTGTTGCGGAAGTGGTACCAGTTGTCGACGTTGGTGTTATCAACAACAAAACCAAACATGACACAAAACCACCGCCGCCCAGCCGGGTGTGGCTGCTGGGCATTGAAGTCTCTAACATTCGCATGGTTACACCAGCAAAGAAAGTTGCACACATCAGCACATGGAGGGGCACACGGGCATGAAAGCCTGGGCATAACAAACAAAATCCTTTGATTCATGCAGTCCTCTCACAAATTGTGGGCCACAATGCATCAGTGACTGGGCGCTCCAACCAGAACTCAGCACGAAAATCACTATGGCAAAGACCATCTTTTGCACAACCTGTTTTCATAAGGGGTGCCTCTAACAGAGACCCCGACCAGTAATGCTGAAGGCGACTGCCCAACATTGGTGATTGTGTGACATTGACTCGTCATTCTCTCAATCGTTGCCTTCTTCATCGCTGCTGTGCTTCCACATAGATGGCCTGCTGCAGTAACCGTGTATGCATCCCCAAAAGTATTGAAGTGGTGTTGGGTTTGGTATGAGAGAGGTCGCAGTGGGCCAGGCGTCAAGACTTGACTCAAGCACGCGGCTTGGATATCAGTGCTGTTGGCCGGGTCTTGAACAAGAACTTGGACCGGATGACTCCCACAACCTGCACCACAATCACGGCAGCCAAGGGCTATGTCAGACACAGATCACAGAGGCTCCCTATGGAGGCATGTCACCCTTCATCTTGCTGTGACAAATGCTGTCAACTGTAGTTACAAACCACATGACCCGGGGAAACATTGCAAAAGGTCAGCCAGTAATGTAGATGGCGCTCATGCCATGTGCACGAGAACGAGGGCTCCATGTAGACAAAACGACACCCCTAATGAAAGGAAGGTGGCTGGACAGGGACTGCAATGCAGCATTGAACATTGCGCGTTGGGGAGAGCAGGTGGCGTCCACTGGAGCTGTGCTGGTGGCCAGAGCAGGGAGCGCTGCCAGCCAAGGGCAAAGAGTACCCTGGCCTGGGCTACAAGCGGATGCGAGACAAGCCACCCAAGGCCCAGGAGCAGCAGCAGCAGCCTGCTGTGCCCCAGTAGTGTGTGGCCCCCCCCCATTTGAGCTGACATCTGCTTACAATCAATGCATGTTCATCATGCCACATTTACACCTTAGCCCTCGTGGTCAGGCAATAGTGTAGGTGGTTGGCACTCATGCACCATGTCCATGTGCATTGGGTATACTCCACACAGCCCGTTGACACCATTTAAGTCGGGCCACTGTTGGCCCCTAGTATTCCCGCCAGTGGCTGCTAGTGGCCACTACTAGTCCGGCTCGAGTGGAGGCCCTAGTGAGGGACAAGGGAGCTGATGACTGGTACTTGCGCTATGGGCTCATGAGGAAGGCGCTTCATGTTATGTGCATGCCTATCATGCCACCTACAGCCAGCCCACCCCCTGAGGGACCAAACTAGAGCTCGAGCACGAGCCACGGGATTTCTCACCTCGTACTTCACGTCTGCAGCTGACTCCCCCACGCTCCCCACTCGCTGCAGAATTGCAAAGGGCTTCTTCAAAGACACGCGCTTCCCTTCTATCTGGTGGTAGCCGATAGTTAACTGGATGCAGTCGGGTTTCTGCGAAGGTGAGACCAGGCGGGGCTGGATGCCGGGAGAGGCATTAAAGTAGCTAGCTGCAATGATGCAGATGTACCGCGACAGGGGAGAGCAACGTCCCAATCTCCGAGATCAATTCGTCTTCACCTTGGACATGTTTTAAACGGCCCTGCAGCTCAATCAGTGCCCACTCTGCCACGCCACCTGGCGGGCCGGTTATGGGTATTAGCATGTTCACCCCTGTTGGGCACCAGGTTGGAAGCACGAA